>JAPYYQ010002589.1:0-31730 GCA_030522585.1 Anagyrus pseudococci
GTCAGACCTAGGCGGATTCTAGCTCACCTCCCCCCTCCCCCCTTGAGGGGCCTATGAGCTAGAACCCGCCTGAGTTAGAACCCGCCTAGCTTATCTACTTATAATCAACTCAGCGTAGTATCGCTTAAGCAATTAGGCCGTCAAACAGTCTGGAGCTTTTAAAGAGCGTCAAAACCTCTGTGCTCGCGCTATAAAGCTTTTTCTCTCTCTCCACCACAAGCTGCCTCTCTCTAAAAAGGAAGTGGGTATAGAGAGTATATAGGAATGCGACTCATTTCGCGAAGTAAAGCTCCAGGGGGGGGGGTATAGTAGAGACCAAGCCGACACCGCTTCTTTCTCGGGCTCTTTTGATCGGGACTTGTCTAACGACGATCAAAAGCAATCGCTCTTTCTCTCTCTCTAGCGAGGATCGGGCTATAAGGACACAAACGAGAGACGCGAGAGCTATAGTGTCGGAAGTGGCCTAACTATCGAGTGGAGCGCTCGATCCCACGCTCTCTTAAGCTCACCGCATGGAGACTGCCGGGGCTGGCCTTTCTCGCTTTCTGCCGCTCGCCGTTGCCGGATCGAGCTTTCTCTCTCCCTCTCTTCGAGAACAGCCAGCGGTCTGGGTGGCAAGTTGCAAAGTGGCTTCGCCGGCAGTTCGCAAGACCGGCTGAGGAGGAGAGGATACTCTTGCTCTTAGGACTGCCGGTGGGACGGCGACGACGATGATGCCGCGGTGGAGGCGGTGGCGGGCGACCGGTGAACGACTCCTTCCTATATTAATGCTCGAATGCTCCCTCAAGTAGATTACGACTCTAACAGGCTGCTGCTGCTGCTCTCTGGCGTAGTCGTCGACGCCACTGCGGCTTCCAGCGTTTTGCGCTGCGTATCCGCCCGAGAAAACTTTATGCACCTGGCCGAACGAGAGTTTCCTTAACGTATATATACGGATAACCTTTGTACGCGCTGGAGAAGAGGGGCGGAAAGAACTCTCGAGAGTCGCAGCTCGGCTATACCATTGTCCGGTCGTCCTTGATGACTCTTTCTCTTTCTCTCCGCGGAAGCTTAGCTCTCGCTGAAGTTTATAAGCTTTCGTAATAAACGCCGAGTTTATTTTCTCCTTCTTCCCCATACCTCTCTCTGGTTGTCCATTGCTTATCCCTTATATATCGCCCGAGTTTTCATTTGATCTCTCCCAGTTATTGAATGGATTAAAGACCAATACTGCACTTGCGACAGCAAACTTTCCCAATGCCGGAGAGGGAGGCTCTCTCTCTCTGAGCTTTTGAAAGTAAGAGCTGCCTTTTTATCGGCAAAATTTTAAGGGGCTTTTTAAAACATTTCGTATAAAACGTCTCTTTCGCGTTTAAGGGATGAGCTTTCATTACGGGAATTTTAGAGTTAAAAACGTATAAATGTTTTCATTAGCCGCTGCGGCATATTCAACGGGCTTCAAAGGGCTATTTCCGAATCGGTGAAAAAAATATGCGCAAATTAAATAGATAAAACAAAAATTGTTTCGGTATCAAAGTGATTCTGGATAAATATATTTTTTTTCTGCAGCTCGTGCGTTTATTTGCATGAAAAAATTTATTTTACGTTCTATGCAACTTGTGCGTGTTCAAATAATGCGAATTTAATTTGTTTAATACAAACGCTAAAAAAATTGTAGTAACGCGTCGTCAAAGCTTTCGCGAATACTCGTGTAACATTTTTATGTCCTCGATAAACAATAAATTTGTAAGTGATAAAAAAATATAGTAAAAATATGTCATCCATTTTGAAAACCCGATGTATTTGATTTCGAAAACGTTGGATATCGAGCACTTCTTTATCAAATTTCATAAAAAAAAACGGTCAAAAACTCAAAAACAGTCGTGATAATATTTTTATTCCCTTTTTAGTTATTATTCTACAAAAAAAGTATATTTTCCAGTCATCCAAAAGCTGTAATACCTCAAATCAGTTTTTACTTCAGTTCCAGCTCGTTTCTTGTTTTCCTCTTTAATAAGACAAGAAATTTTCATTTCATTATTCTCCAAAGTATAATAAAATTACGTCTCAAAATTACTCGTGCAATTCGCAACTGCCATTGTACAGATAACATTTGAGACGCGTTCTGAATTCTGAGTTGAAAATTGTTCGAAAATAAAGGTTAATGCCCGTTATTAACCCCATACTAAATTACGTATAACCGTAAATTCAAAACCCCCACAATCTCTGGACACACGGAACGAACCTCGTAGCGAATAAAAACAGGTACATTTAATTTGTCGGTAGTACATCCAATGCCGACGAAACGATCAATCTTCTCGTACTTGCGTTACTCTTGACTCGAAGACTGGCAAAATACCGTTGGAGTGGATCATGAATGGAATCACACTTGTTGTTAGACAAAGAGAACAGGAGGTGGGAACAGACGTGGCAACGAGGAGAAGAAGATTCCGCAGCTTTTGAGATTACCGGCATTTCGTGATATTAGACGGATAAGTAATGGCGAGACGGTTGAGGGGGTGGGGGCGGGTGCTAGGCGCTTCGGACTAAGGGATTTTGGCTTAGGTAAATGCTTGGGATAAGGTTAGCAAGCGCGGCTCAGAGTAGCTCCCGCTTTCAGAGTAATGAATAACGAGAGAAAAGTGCGCTGCTCATGTAGGATGTTCGCTATCTACCTTGTCTGTGCCTTTACTCACCCCTTCCTCCCCCTCCCCGCGCTCTCTTTCTCTTGTGTTTTTTGCTCTGCTCCCACTCTCTCTCTCTCTCTCCGTTTCTTTTTTCTTTTTCGTCAACGTATTCCCAGAAAGCTCAGAGGTTCAAGTGGATATGCTTTGGTTTATCAAAAGACTTTTATTTGCTTTAGGGGCCGCGCGTATACATACGTAAACTAGCGCGCGCGCGCATTTTCCGGATTTTTTTGAATAACGCATGGGGTTATAGAAAGAGAGATAGAAGATGGAAGTGCATGCAGCAAAAGCAAAGCTTTATTGTTCTTCAAATGATTTCATTCTAATTAAATTACAAAGGGATTTTTACCATTTCGTGAATGCGTGCATACGCGCGCGCACTCATACAACGATGGAGGTGTATACGGACGCAATGTACCTCTCGTTCGCGCAAGCCGCAGCTGCTTATATTTTATATTCGTTCATTTCTACGTGGGGTACTTTTAGCTTCGCGGAATAAATAATTTTCTCTTGAATAAACAAAAAGAAGCAAAAGATTAACCGCAATTATGTGGTTCTCTCTTTGCTAAGCCGAAAATATATAGAAATGAAAAGAAAAATCAGTTTATTTTTCATTCCGCGATGTACAATCTGCATCGGCTGGTCGAGTAAACGTCGTGCAATCGAAAAACTTGGCGCCAAGTGTAATTCAAGCGATTTAATTCGCAAAGTATATAGTAGCGCGCTATATACTTTTTTCAAAGAAATATCAAGTTGAAAATTGCAGTTCGACAAGATAACTGAAGCTAGAAATTGCGGAAGTTCAGGCTGGGCGGGGGAGGCGAGGAGCGAGAGATGTAATAGAGGTGGCCTAAGTGCGGCCCTCGCTCTCTGTATCGGGCGACGCACAAAGTCGGCCGTTCGTTCCATTTGATAAAGCGATCCATTGTCCGGCAAGTGGCGTTCATGCCGTACTTGATTCGAGAGCTCTCCCCCTTGCTTCTTCCTCCTACTCCGGCTTTTCACGCCAGAATTTCACTCGGACGCTGGTATATACAACTCGCGCGCGCGCGCGCGCCACTTCGGATTTTCTCCTCTCTAGCCGCGGCTGAGGCGACGATGACACGCTTTCCTCTGTCCTTACGGGGCTAGTCTCTCCTCGTCACTCTTGGCGGCGAGCGCGGCAACTGTCGTCGGCGTATTTTATCTTTCTTTTTCTCCTCGTTTCCCCCGCTGTCCGACCAGAGCTGCCGTAATCCTTTGCACTTCCCCCCTACCCCCTCATAGTCAGATAACAAGACGGCAACAGCACGGTGTGTGTGTGTGAGAGAGAGAGAGGAAGAGAGGAAAAATATCTAAGGATAAAATTGTCGGACCTTATCGCGCTCTTGGAAGGCGTAAAAAAGCAAGCGTAGCTCTCGGGGTCTCTTCTCGTTACTACGAGAGAGAGAACGCGCGAACGCTGGCCGCTAAAAAGGTAGACCGGTATTTCACTGCCCGACAGCCCTGAGGAATAAATGAAGCGACGAAAGAAATGCGTATTAGGACGAGGAAAATGAGCGCTGATAAAGCTGTTGTAATCACCCGTCTGTATGTATGTATGTGTGCGCGTGAAAAAAGCAAGGATAAAAAGGATACGTCGTACTACTTGTTATGCGGGGATAAAGTGATTCTCGGTGCTGTGTGTCGCCTCTGTGTGGGGGGAAGGGACTTTTTGTCTCTTTCTCTCTCTCGCACGCGAAAGGGTCAAATAATCGGATCAGTTTAATGGGCAACTTTAACCAAATGTCGCTCTCCCGGGAGCTACATAAAGTCGAGAAAATCCCGAAGCTGTACCATACTGTCTTCCACTTACGAACATGTAGAACAGATTTTTATCGGAGAGGCCAAAACAAAAAAGTTGCTGCAACTCGTTGATTATTACAAATCGTTAACGTGAACACGGTTTTTAAAATTTTCCACATACTCCTTTTGAATTATTAGCGGATCGTGCAGTAATCACTGATTTACATATGTAAAGTTAATACACGAAATAATCATAAAGTTCATTTTTTTCCCCGAGCCAACAATCAAATTTAATCAATCTAGGAGCAAGTTAATTGCCGGCAGGCGGGGGGAGGGGGAGGTCTACTCGTATTAAACTGAAACGAATGCCTTATCGTCGTGGCGCATCCGCACGTTATGCGACCGAGCGAGGTCGGCCGGACGAGCGCGCGCGCGCGTAGTAGGCAAACAAGCTGGCCTCCGGCGTGTTTAGCATAGACGCAATCAGCCTGGGGTGTTAAATCGCGTATTGTGTGGATATTAGCGACGGCTAATTTGCAGTAGCCGGCGCAGGAGAAGTGCAGAGGGAGAGAGAGAGAGAGCTAACTCGACTGCTCCCTCTTCCTCTGTTTGAAGAGCTCTGCCTATACCGCTGTACATACGCATAAAACTCGTGTAGAGCACGGCTCGTTTTCAAAGCGTCGGACAAAGCTGCTACACTGCTTTACTAAAAGCAATGTGTGCAGTCTTGCTGTTGTTTTTTTTTTATTCAACCCTCGCGCGAATGTTGCTGACGTTGTCGGCTTGTGTGTATGTTGGAGGTAGTTGGACGTACAAATTGACGATTTCGCTCGGAAAAACTTTTTTATGATTATATGCGTCTGCTTACCGTGTGTACTCCTTTTTTTTCGTCGGCTAAAGGTAATTATCAAACTTTCCCGTGCACACACGGTTGTCAAAAAGGAAAAGGTCGATCGCAAAAATTGTTTAACAAAGGGTTAATCATTTGAAAGACACACGAGAGCCTAATCGACTTACATGCAAATTTGTTATCCCGTATACCCTTGCCGAGCTTTAAAGAATGAACGGACGCGTCCCCTGCGACTGTAACGTATAAAATTCACTTAAACGGGATTTCCTTTAGCCGATAGATGGACAACGTCGTGCGTAAAACGTCATGTATTCCCTTCGGCGTGCGCAAGTCGCGCATAGCAATTAAAGCCCTTATTTCATCAGTTATATCAAAGCCTCTCTCGGTGCATTTAATAAAAGGAAGCCCGACGGACAAGTGCGCCCGCGTTACGCTGATGGGGTACTCGATTCCTTTTTTTCTCTCTGCCAAAGTCGACACTTCAAGGGCTTAGCCGGATAGATTGGTCGGACTGGTAATATCCCGGCGCTAGTGTCTGGCAGAATCGCACTTGGCTGAAATAAATAAATCGCCGATCGATCAAATTAAATCCGGCAAGTACAAAAGAGTCCGTTAATGAAAGCCGCAGCACACTCTCATTTCGAGAGTTCCCAAGGGAATTGACTCTCACGGACGCGAGCGCGTGTATACGCGGGCAGACACGAGCCCGGCAGCGGACGCACACAAAGAGGGAGGACGCGCGTACGTACGCGTAGCTGGGCAAACGGGCCTCGGAACTCACGAGTCCATGCGCCGGCCTGGAAACGAGTGGCTTGTTTTCTCTCCCTCTCTTTTTCGGTCTCACCGACTGTTCGACTTCAAAGGCACACGGTCCGGTAAAAACGAGGTCTCGCACATTAGGTCCACCAACTGAGACCAGAGGCCGGGGTCAGAAACGCAAGAGAGAGAGAGAGAGAGAGAGAGAGAGAGAGTGCGCGCCCCGAGCCCATTGTATTGGCTTGGTGAACGATGTCACCGGCTGTGCCGGGCCAGCGGCGCATTAGCCCCTGCAAAATCAGTCGGCATGCTCTCTCTCTCTCTCTCTCTCTCTCTCTCTCTTCGCCGTCATTGTACCAGTCTCCTCCTTCTCCTCGTCACCGCCTCCGCCCCCTTTTTATCTCGCATTTTTTTATCTCTCCGTGCACGTCTGCCTCTCTCTTTCTGTCTCGTTCTGCCTTCTTCTTTCTCGGTCCGATGGACGTCGGAGAGTAGTAGGCTTTTGTTCCGTCGCTACGGCGATAATCCGTCAAGGGACCTAAGCTGCTGAGTGCGCTGGGGGTGGGTACGCGCGCACTTGTATATCTTATTAAAAAAAATTCCAAGTTCAGACCCTACAGGATCGACCCTCAATTGCTAACCGGTTCTGCCTCTCTCTCTCTCTCTCTCTCTCTCTCTCTCTCTCTCTCTCTCTCTCTCTCTCTCTCTCTCTCTCTCTCTCTCTTTCTCTCTCTCTCTCTCTTCGAGGGTGTGTACGAGTGGAAAGATGCTTGTCTTTGTTGGAGTGCACTTTAGAACTGGACGCGCACTGGGCGCCCGCGCAACGTGCCGTCCAGAATAAGTCCGGCTATCGTAAATTTAACTGGACGCGCCAACGCGGTATCGTATATAGCCGAGACTCTCTTTCTCCCTGGTGACCTCGACAATTTTCTTTGTTTCGAAAAGTCCAAAAAGATTGTTCGCTTTGCTTGCTGAGGCCTTGCTTTTTTGTCATTAAACTTTAAACATTTTTTGTATCTTCAATTATTTGGCGATTTACTTGAAATTTTAACGGTTGATAATACATCAAGTTGGATGGGTAAGTGGAGTTAAATTATCTACTAGATTTCAAGTACGCACAGCCGAGTGCATACGAACTAGTTTGAAAACATTTTCGAGCGCCACTTGATTATCAGGGAAAGCTTTACGAATGCTCAACCTTATGATAATTGAATGAAAACCCAATATTGCTGTAGCAATTCTTGAAATGGATTGAAAACTCCCAACGGAAAATTAAATTTAAATCGGTAGTAACGGCAAATTTTCAAATGGTCTCGTAAATAATTAGAGACTCTCGAGGCTTATAAAACGATAACTCGAACGTTGGCATTAACCATCGTCATGCAAAGAAGTAACCAAGCGCGTTCTCCTGCTAAATAGAGCTCGATGTAGCTCGCCCCTGGCTTTGACAAGAGAGAAAGAGCAAGAGAGCAAGAGAGCGAGCCCCAAGTAGCAACAACTTGGAAACGTCTAATCTTGTGTATCTTATTACTCGCAACTTTTCGCCGGTTGAACATCGGCCGAACTTTTGGCCGGAACGTCGTCTAAAGACGAGTGTAAAGCCCAGGGAAAAGTTTCCAGCCGCTCTCTCTCGCTCCTGCAATGAGGATTCCAAGATATATATCCTTTTTGGGTTTATAAGCCAATCACACACGTACGCGCTCTCTCGTGAACCCTGCGCCTGCCACCCCCTCGGGCAAGATGGCCCGGCCGCAGTTGCGAGTTTGGAATTTACAGCTTTGAACTCGGGCGAGCGCAACGCCGTTTATGATTGCTCTTCGTTTCACGGATTAAATCGCTATGGAGAGAGAGTGTGCGCGCGCCTAGCGAGCGTTTCCGCTCTAACTCGAGATGTCTTATTGGAATGTGTTTTGGAAAACGATTTTCGAAATGAATATGAGTATAAATGTACGAAACTTGTCTTACCCTTTTTTTTCTTTTATTGTTTTTGTGGTATTTTTATGGTAGATTTTAGACTTGTTTGAATTTTCGATAGTTACGTAAATTGGAAAAATTGTTGAAAACTATCACGTAACAATCACTATTTATTTGGAAATATGCATACGTATTCAATTGAAACGACGTAAAAATAAGTTGATTAAATTGAACGTTCTACGTTTACGTTGTTGGTATACAAGCAACATCTTTTTATTGTTTAAATTTACTATTTTGAGGTAGCGAATAATTTTAAAATCCTTGCAATGTAACTTGAAACATTTTTGGCCGACGTATCGCTGTTAAATTGGCTCTACAACGATACTCGTTTTGCGCGTGAAAAAAAATTCAAAAATTCATAAGTTTACAGGAAACATTTTAATTTTTTCTTTTATTCGACCGACTCATTTCGATTCGGTTTATAAAAAAATTTGAAATAAAAGCTAATATCCAGCGGAGATCGATAATATTGATGAATATCTAATAAAGTGTGAGAAATAAATATTAAAACTCGTATCAGCCGTCATAAACAAGCTTGAAAATGAAAGAGAGACACAAAACGAAGTTAAAATTTCAAAAGAATATTGTTGATACACACGTGCTGAAAGTTATACAGTTTGAAAATCACGGCGTACGCCGCTTATTTTGAAATACGTCAAAAATGCTCGCCGTCGAGAAAGTCAGGAGAGAGAGAGAGAGAGAGAGAGAGGTAGTATTTGCACGTCAAATGTATTTCTGAAATATTTCAATTAAACATGTCGATTCCATCCGAGACCGAAACCTGATTAGTTAAACGCAGATACGCGAGAGAATAGCGGAGGCGATCGTTCGTACGCGGGGCATAATACGTGGCCGCGAGCATGTTTCAATCCTGCTGGCCGAGGCACATACATAGGCTTTGTGTGCCGGGCTGCTTGCTTGCTCGTAAACTGCAAAACCTGGAGGACCAAAAGAGACCGCCTGCAAGAGAGAAGAGGAGGATAGGCTGGAGCGGACAAATCGGGAAACCATTGCCTAGCCAATCGTTGGCGAATAGCAATATTCTATATTGAATGCGCGCGCTCGAGTAAGCCCATTGTAGCTTTTTAATTCTGCTCGACTCCAGTCATCTCGACTTTTCTCTACCCTCTCACTTCCTCCCCCCTAACGTCTCATTCTTTTTTCTTCCTCTCTTTTGTTCCTAGAAAAATAAACTTTTTACCTCCCGCAAGCCGAGAGAGAGAGAGAGAGAGTCTTTTTTTATATTTATAAATTCAATTTGTCGAAGGGGGAAAGTCTGCTCGGAAGAGACCTGGCGTTTTGGCTTCTTTAAGGCACCGGCCTAAGGTTTCCATGCGGCCGCTCCCGCATTATGTACACCTGTGTATATACGTCGCCGTGTATACACAAAGCTCGCCGAGCGATCCTCCGGATTTTGTTTACGAATTTTTCCATTGAATATTTTCTTGCCTTTTCCCCTTCTCTTCCAAGCCGGATTATTTTTTTCCCTCCTCGAGCTCTCTGTTTCATCAATACTCCATACACCTCCGTACCACACGAAGACAAAAACAGCAGCTTCGGGCGAGGTTTTAAAAGCGGGCGAGATGCAAACAACCGGTGTGTGTATAATAAGAGAAAAACATTGTCGCTTTGTAATCGTCGTATCGGTAGGCCGCTTTCGCGAAATGCTTCGACAGATGGATCGAGGAGGAGGGGGGAAGGTGGGGCGAGAGGAGGTTTATAGGGAAGCCTATTTTTTTGCGCAAACTTAAAGGGCCGCAGGATTATCGCGGCGAAAGCGGCAGGCTCGCTCCTCTTCACTTCCCCTTTCCGTTTGGGGCTCCGTCAGGGATTACTCGTCCGGTCAGCGTAGGGAGAGGCAAGGGGAGCCGAGGGAGGGTTGTAGGTACACGTCCCGGCAGGAATAAAGGCTGCCGGCGTCATTCGTTTTCTCGCGCGAGGAGCCCTCGAATCCTCCTTGATCGGGCCGGGCATCCAATTTCAACTTGCATCGTTCAGATTCCTCTTTCCTCGAGAGCAGCTTACGAGCCGTAGTGCGCCCGTACCTTCACCCCCCCAACCCCCTTCGCGTTTCTCACCTCTCCCCAGGGAGGATTGCCGGGCCGCGCGGCGTCCGTGGTTTTTCCACGACACCAGGGAACGCCGGGGGAGAGCGCGCGCACACGCGTCCCGGCTTAGTCTCGCTTTTACATTTATTTTTATTTCATTCCTGGACACCCAAAACTAAGCTCCTTCTTCTACTCTAAGCTCGTTTTTCTTTTTTTTTCTGTTTTCTTTTCTTTTCTTTTTTATTTTTCGGTCCTTTATAAAGAGCTCTTCTGTCTTGTTAGCGCAAGTGGTTGAGACGATACGACAAATAGCTTAATAAATTTATTAATTTTAAGAAAAATATTTTAAGTAGTATGTAGAATAGTAAATTTACGTATCAAAGTTGCTTGGAAATTCAACATTTTTTTACAAATAATATTCGTTGCACTTTGTTTATGGAATAATACGAAGCCAATATGAAAAATAAAATTTATCAGTCATATAACGATGCAATGGGGGAATTATGACCCTGTGATAACGAACTTTCATCTCATAAAATCGATTCGTTTAAAATACTTACTTAATAAAGTTAGAATCTTCCCGGGATCTAGGGTAGTTTTTTTCTAAAGGACTTTTAGTAAACATTGAAGAACATTTTTTTTCCGATGACCAAGAATAAAACAATCTTTAATGCAAAAGTATTACTGGTTTTTGCAAGTAAAGTTTCATCAAATTCAAAATATCACAACATTCGCTATTTAATTTTAACGTCACATAAATAAGTATTAGGTTAATTTGTACATAACGCGACAAATTTAAGGATAAACTAAAATATTTTCATCAATAATTAATCAATCAGAAGTTCAGTAGCCTCAAAACAGAGGAATAATTACCGACCTTCACCGCGTCGTTAATCATTCAGCAGTTTAAATGCAGTTGCTCGAAAAAAATAACGAAGAACTAATAACGAAATTCTATTAACGTGATTATACATATGTTCTGCATCAAACTTCGTCTCTATAACGAATCAAAGTCATCAAAGGGACACACTAATCCCAGCCAATTTATTCCTCTGGCCTCTTTTTTTTTAAAAAAAAAGCCGTAGCGCGTCCCGTATTAAAGTGCATTAACGATGAAAGACGAACAGCAAATTTCGCTTACGCGCGAAAAGCGCCGAGCCAAATCAATCTCTATTCGTACGAGGGCTTACGATACGAAGAAGCAGAAACCACAGGGTCGAGATCGGCTTCGTTCATGCTCTCGTGTACGCGTGGCTGCAAAAAAAAGAGTCAAGGCGTCGAGTAAAAAAAGGGGGAAAAAGGCAAGAGTGGAACGATCAGACGGGTAAAAACAAGCTCTCTCTCTCTCTCTCTTGCGCGCGCGAGCTAGAATTCGCATTGAATCCGAGTCCGGGAGTGACGCCGTCCGGCTGACAGGGCTGGAAGTTTGGCTACAGTGGCCGGCCGGACAAGCAGTCCGAGTGGCTACTCTCAGATTGATGAGAAACTTGGACCGATCGCACGGAGATTACTAGCTCTCGCAGGCGAATAAAACACGAGTGAGAGTTTGAGAGAGACCGGGCACACGTGTAAAAATAAATACGGGCATGGAAAATAGGTAGGGAAAAAGGTAACGGGGTTCGATAAAAAACGAGAGAAGGAAAAAGAGAGCCGGGATGAGAATGGAAAAGACGACGGAATGGGAAATCGAGCCGAGATCTCCCGTTAAAGCCTTGACTAATTTAAACGGTCTGTGTCTTCATAAAAATTAACTCACTGTCGTCTTCTCGGCTAGATTTTAATTAATCAAAGCGACGCTTTTGCCGTTCAATCGATGCGAGCTTTTTTGTTAACGAACAGTACCTCTGTTTGCGGAAGGTCTTTGTACTTTGCAGCTGTACGTGCTCGAAACGAATTATGGTCAGTAATGCATGAATTTCCGAATAATTAATAGTTCGATACAATCTGTCATCCTTCGTAATGGAGCTTTCCTGCATTTTCGACCTTTTATTTCAAGTTACTCGTATTATACCGATTACGAACGTTAGCATCGACAATAAAAGCAAACTGCGCACTATTTTTCCGTCGCAAACTTTACACAGTCCACGTAAAAAACAGCGTACCAGCCCGAAACTTGACGTTTTATCATTGCGGTATAAGGTACAGTGCTGCTCGTGCGTATTTCATAAGCGCAGCTCTTAAAAACGTTTCCAGGATTTGGCAAATCCAGCCGAGCCGTAAAACCGGCTAATAGTGAGCCAAGGTATCGAGTCCGAAGCACGCTCTCCCTCTCTCTGTGCGATAGAGAAACCGACTGTTATAGCGGCAACCCCCCCTGCAAGCGAATCCGAACGATACCAGCGGCCGTCCGAGCCGCGGCCCCCGCAAATTGAGTTTTGGCGACTTGCTGCCGAGAAATAAAATCCTCCCCCCCCCCTGTACCCCGCCCGGCTTGCCCTGATTTTTTCGACTTACAACTTGCCCGGGCTTTTCAGATTAGTTTTTTGTTCCGCGCTCGCTTGTTTACGAACTCAAACGTAATTTTCATCGAAATATTCCCAACGAATTTTTTAACGTTTATCCATTGGATGATCTTTTATTTTATAACGTTGCTCATAGCTTGTACGAAACTTCTGAAATATTCGTTCGTTTGCGCCCGATAAATGAGTGGTTAAATGTGGGCTTTTAAAGTAGGCGGTATAAATCCACGGGGGAATCGTTAAAACGTTATACTCGCGGCGGGGGGAGGCACATGTCGGCCCGAAATGGCCGCACTTACTTCTATCGGTCACATTTCTGCGGTCACCCAAAATCGAATTCGTATAAGGGGGGCAAGCAGATGGGGCCGCTTTGCCACCAGGGAGCAAAGATGATGGACGAAGGCGTAACCGAGGCTAATGGGAGGCCTCCACTAAAGTATTAGGGACACATAAATTATACAAGACCTCCGTGTCAAGCAGCCCCGACTTTTTTTCGACGAACTTTCGGATGCTTTGGGTGATGCTTGAAATTCGCTCCAAAAACAAAAAAACGAAAAATAAATGAGGACATTATATCCGTCACTTGGCGTAATTTTAATGCCGACATTGATAAGAAAAATCCTGAATGCGTATAGTGGGCTAAGAAAAAAGGAGTACTTATTTAAGCGTAAGATAAAAAAAGGGAAATTATATGAAATACTGAGGACGTAAATTAACGCAGGTAAAAAGGTATAAGGTGCAGGGCAAGAATGAAAAGGAGCTAAGGGTCGAGCAAAAAAGGCTCGGGAGTAGGAGTGAAATAGTGTAAAAATAGAGAAGACACGTAGCTATAGATTAAGAGTAAAAAAGCAAAATAAAAAAGAAGTCGAAAACTACGAGGGACACGAGAAAGAAGGAGGGAGAGGAAAAAAGAAAATAGAAAAGGGAGCGTAAAGCGATTTGAAGGATAACTACGGGATAAAACTAGAGGTCGGGGGCTGCGACGTTACTCGGGTGAGACCGCGCGCTTGCAAGTTGTATGTGTGAGTATACAGCGCGAGTGTGGTCGTGTGTGGGTCCCACGAGATAAAAAAGTTAGGAAACGCGCGAGAAATCGAAGGGCACGCGCGCCGAGACGTTTTCGAGCTTGCGCCGCGGTCACGTCATGCCGGACGTCGTTTCGCGTTATCATTGGGCTTTATTGCGTATTACGGCTCTGGTGCTGCAGTCCACAAAACTACGACCACGAGAAAGAGAGAAGGGCCGGGGTGCAACGGAAGGAGCAAGCTAACGGAAATGTGAAAAAGGGAGAGCGAGAGATATACTCCCGGTTGATTTATGCGCTGTATCATGGCGTCGGACGCATGAATTTGCGCGCGCTGAAAAAGATGCGCACGGAAAGAGCCGGGGAGGGGCAGGCCGATCCGACTGTCCGACAAGGGAATACTTCCGCGCCGTTGCTCACCGGCCCGATCGTACGTAATGATACGTCATCGCAATTGTTGTGAGGGTGCGAACGGGGGTGCGGCGAGTAGTTAAGGTTTAGGGAATTTTATAGGCTGCTGGATGGGAAAGGAGGATTTTTTCATTTCGACCGGTATATAGACCGGAGTAGTTGCGGGGAGAGGCCGGCGCTCGAGCATTGAAAGTGCTCTCTCCAAGAGGAGATGGAGGAATGGGCATTTGATCGGGCGAGATGAATGGATGGCTCGCTGTTTCGCGCGAGGGAGGGCGTTTATTATTCGGCAGCGGCGTCCACTGCGCTTTCGCGATGTTGCCGTGGATAAACAATCCCCTCCCCCTCTCTCGGAGGTAGGAATTCGCTTGGACGGCGACGGTTTCGCTATACTATCGACCGGAACACACACCTCGTTTTGCTCCTCTCTCTTTTTAATGTTAATTTCGCCGATTGAAATCACATCAAAGCCTGAAACTCTTTCTCTCTCTGCAAACTCATCCAACTTTCAAAGCATATTCGTTTTTTTTCGATGATATTTCATACGTATATATTTTTTCCTCTTTTCTTTTTTAAGTATCGATGGGTTTTACAAATGAATGGGCACTTGGGTGTGGAAACAGCTTTTTCACTTTGGCTAATGCTAAACTGTTAATTTTTATTTTCACTCCATTGAGATCAACGTCGCTCCTATTTTTTTTTCTTTCCATTTTGCTTCGTTTTGTTCTTTTTTTTCGTTGTTGTCGAGTGTTTATGACGTTTCATGAATTCATTGTGGATGAAAAAAAAGTTCTATTTTTCCAAGCGCACAATAGAACGTGAATATCATTAATATTTTAATAACCGGCGTTAAAGGAACTTTTAATAAAGATTCGGTTTGGTTTTTTTGGAACAACTTATCGTGAAAATACATTGTTTATTACTCAATCGGCTATCCGAAAAGATAAACTGATTAAAGCTTGTTATTATTACCTTTATTGTATTAAACATCAACAGTTTTATCCGTAAAATAAATTGTAACATTTTGACATGAACATCCTTTATTAAGGCCTTCAAGCGCAGTAGAAATATAATTTCGAAGCATTCGACGTCTCTCGCCAGCGGATGTGGGGTGCTTGTGCTGAAGGAGTAGACAGCTACGGTAAACAAAGCTTTCGTCCGAACGGCTGGGCAATATTCTCTTTTCTGTGTGTAGGCTTTCGCAAAGCTTCACAAGGAAGTAGCGAAATAGGATTTTTTTTCTACTCAATCTTTATTGGTTTATTCGGCATATAAGTGACAATTGGCTATAATAGAAATAATGACTTTGAAAAAACCCAATTTTATATGATTTAAAGAAATTTTTATAGTTTCTTTAAAAGAATTAATGTCCCGGTGGCTTTAAACGATTATGGTCCGAATTCGTTATCTATATACAAAACAGTTTATGCATTTTGATGTTAGAAGCACTATGGGAAAAAACGAGGAAACTTCAACTTTATAAGCATTTACCATGTATTACCATGTATTATCAAATATACCTTGTTTGAAAACTTACTTTTTAATTGAAAATTTTTTAATCTGATAACAGGTAATACAATTTAATGGACATCCATTATCCATCAACTACGATGACCAGTAACTCAAAGTTTTACGATAAACAGTAATCACGTTTAACTAATTTAACTGTAGAATAGAAATAACGAATTTCTTGACAATTTTCTTATCGACAACCTAGTGACTAACGCTTTTAAAACGTTTCAATTTTCCAATACGCAACACCAATATTTTCATTAATAAAAATTCAGAGGAGCTTAGTATAAAAAAAAATTCTGCAATTTATTCCAGTCGAGTGGGAGGGGGGATATTACCCCCATCCAAATCTCCATTTGTCACGCACACATTCGTCACGGTGTAACAATGCCCGGATTTTTGTGTTGCAGTGCCGCCCGACATAATAGACTACGAGACAAGCACGGACCAGGTCGTCAGAGAGGGGACCAACGTAACGCTGCGCTGCTCGGCAACGGGCTCGCCAGCCCCAACGATAATTTGGCGTCGCGAGGACGGTCGGCCGATCTCCCTTAGCAAGGACAACGAGGGTAAGTGATTCTGCATTTTTTGGAGCTACGCGTTCATCGAGCGCAAAATACGGCGTCGACATAGGGGACGCGAGCACCTTATTATCCGTACCTTCGTCTGCCAGCAGAATTTGGGAGTAATAAAATCCGCTGTTTATCAATAAGCTTATTAAACAAAAATAAATATTCGCGCTGCTGCTTGCACATCGGACTACGCGTGTGTATTTGTCGAAAAATCGTTAAAACCTGCCTCTCCGTATATTTTCATTCGATTTGGCTTTAACGTCAGGTGAAAATATCAAAGGGTACAGCAGAGTTGAAAGTAGGGGTAGGGATGGATGAGAGGGGGGAAAAAGAAAGGTCCGTGTTTGCCTCAACTCAACTTCCAAAAGAGCAACACAGCACGAGCGACGGAGAGAGTTCGCGCCTCGTAGGGTACCACCTATAGCCGTGAGCGCGCAATCCCGGTTTACAAACTAGAAAATTGATTCGCTAAATAGAGCCGAATACGGAATTCCCCTCCTCACCGTCTATGTGTGTGTTGGCCTCGCGTCACTACGGCCGAAGAACTCGGAGTCGCGCGAGGCAAAATCCCGGCGCCGCTAAGCCCTGGCAAAGGACACGCCGAACTAACAAATAAACGAGCTGGGCGTACGCGCGACGTTGAACCCCCCACACCCGCCTCCCCCCTTGACCCCTTGCCAGTAGTTCCTAGCCGTGCTCTTCTGGCGAGAGAGCGATATGTTTGCTCGGAAAGCTAGAGGCAGAACGGCTGGCAGAGAGGCGAATGAGGGGGGGGGGCTCCGCTTCTATATTTGCATTGAAATTGGTAAACACGCGCTCGCGCCAGCGAGAGAGAGGAAGTAACGCACGAGGCTCAACTAGCTGCCGAATTTCGCCGGCTCATCCTGCTCGCTTTTACCCAGCCTCCCCGACCCTGAATATGATCCCTTTCCTGCCTGCTCGGTGGTAGTTCATCGCGCTCGTCCTCCATCGTGGAACTCTTGCGTCGGAGCGAGAGAAAGAGACTTGTGAAAACTTCCCTATCTTTACAAATGTACAGTATCGGAGTCCACGCTGATGGAAAATATTCTACGGATCGTGGAATCGTTAGATCTTTCTTTTCGAGTTTTCGTTATCGAAGTATCAGAACGCGACTATTCCAATTTAATCACGCCATTAAAAGACAGCCGAATGCTCGACGCATAAAGCGGCTCATAAGTCAATTAGTGGAAAAATGAATGGATAATAAACGCGTATCGAACGGACGTATCCAGTACACTTTGGACGCGCTTTGCCCATTTAGAAACGTCAAAACACGTGCAGAGAGAGAAGAGTCGTATCCTCTCGTGAGCCGTTGCAAACCGCAGTTCTCAGTAACAAACAAACCTCAAAAACCGAGAGCCGAGAGAAAGAGAGAGAGAGAGAGAGAGAGAGAGAGAGAGAGAGAGAGAGAGAGAGAGAGAGAGAGAGAGAGAGAGAGAGAGAGAGAGAGAGAGAGAGTAGTAGCCCACGTTTAACCGCGCCACCCAACAACTCGAAAACCCGGTGTGGATTATCGCTGCAGTTCTGAGCGAATAGCCAGAGGAGAGAAAGTCAGCGAGGTTGAGAGTTAAGGGGCCGGAGGAGGGGAGAGGCGAGAGAGGATTCGCTTTTGAACCCTTCGGAAGGCTTCATTAGCGGTCGACGCGCGCGTCTGCCAATCTGTGACCGCAAAGAGCCCGGAAGCCAGTCTCTCTCTCTCTCCTCCCACCCCTCTCAGCCTCTACTGAGCTTTGCTCCGACCTCTCGGCTCCTCACACTTTCATCCGCATGAGAGAGAGAGATGGAAGGGGAGCTTGTCTCTCCCCCCTAGCGCTACCCACCCTCGGTTGCTCGCAAAGTGTATAGTAGATGGGATCTACAAGGAATTAGTTTGTCACGTTGGGATTCTCGCTCTTAAAGTACGGACCGAAGCTGATTATTTTTCCCATGTTTATGGAAGGCGTTTTATAGCTTCTTTCCGAATTTACGAGCTTTCATGAATGCCGATGCAATACCGATGGCGTGTACATTATCTTTAGGGGTTGGGAGGAGGAGAGGCACTGTTCTCGTTTTGACACGTCAAATAAGCTTAACCACTTTATCAGGATTTTCGTGTGCTAATTCGTAAACGGCTGACGAAACATGATTTTTACTACTTAAACTTAGTTTTTCTTGATTTTTCTTTTGGTAATTTTTTTTCAGTTTTCATATCTTTTTTAATTCTTTGCTTTTATCGAAATAAACAGTGTTTACGTAAAAATAATTAAAAAAATTTAAATTTTTGCGATAATTTGTACCAAAAATTAAATCGAACAAGAAACTTTTCATTCGAGTAGTGTTGATGAATTTGAAAAATAACTTATGATAGATACTATTTATTACCCGACGAAGAAAACTAAAAATAAACTTATTAAAAAAACATTAAACGTTTATTTGAAATTTTCAGTTAATTTTTTTTTACAAATCCTTTAACAGACCACTTAAATTAAACTACGAATTTGTAAAGTGTTACGCTTTATTAAATTTTGACCGTACTAAAAAAGAAAAAAAAGTCTAAAAATCTTTGCATTTAACATGAAAAAATTCGATTTTCTTAAAATTGTATAAGCAACAACGTATACTACAACCACTCGAAAATTAATCGCGAATCATAACCTACCAAGCCTAGCCGCGACTATATTTTCACCAAAATAATTTCCGCAAAGCTTTTAAAGCCGGCTCTCAGCTCGACAAGTACGTAGGTATTTTACCCCTTGCCTCCCTACCCCTACCCCTACCTCAGCACTGGGAAATCCTTTAAAAGCACACACAACACGCAGCGACAACGGCAGCTATATTTTCCAAACGGCGTACACCGCGCTGTTCCACGACTCGGGAGAAGTGGACGTCGACCCTCCTTCTAAACCAAAACGCAGTTAGCTAAAAAGGACCAACGGGCCGAGGGAAAGGTGGGCAAAGAAAAGGGAGTGGGGGGAATCGTTCTTTTTCGGATTAGTGGGCATAAAGTCACAACGGTCCATTTCAAGAGCCGCGCGTATGTGTGTGTGCCCCCGGTTTGTCAACTCAGTGTGCAAATATTTCGCAGGAAAGCATAGAGCTGTCAGCTAGGTACTAGATATGGGGGGTAAGGGGGGAGGTGAGGTGGTTATTCGATTGCGGTCGACGCCCGAGCGCAACGGCCCAGAGACTGCTTCGAGCTTTCCGACCTCGACTTCCGGATAAGTAAACCGAATTTACAGGGGTACCGCTGAGGATGGGCGAGGGAGGGAGGGGGTGGTGGAAGAGGGTTAGGCGTGCAGTCAGGGCTGCTCTCGCCTCCGTTTGTTCGTTTGCGCCGGAGAGTTCACCGCGGGGCGACTGAGCTCTCGCGCAGCCAGTCGCTACGCTGCGGTAGTTTAGCCGGTCACGGCAAATCGCTATATTGAATTTTCGCCGGAGAAAGAGCTCTTGGGTGTAGGGTTGAGAGACTTGGGATTGAGGAAAGAGTCAAGCAAGCGCAATTAGCATTATAATCAAAGCTAATCATTAGGTCTTCTGCATAGCAAGCTTGATTTACTTGCTTTTATGAAACATTATTACAAATTGATTTTTTTTTTCAAATTTCAATTCAAGTAGGATGAGAGTTACAAAACAATAATGATTTTTTTACAGAAAAATGTTAAAATCGTGAAAAATTATTTTCACGAAGTGTTAATTGATTCTAGCAATTAAATTTTGATACTGCATTCAATGATATGAAAAATACATATAATGTTCGAATAAATTATTTGCATCATAATAATAAGCGTAACGAAAATTTATTGCTCGTCTGCCCCTATATTTCATCTTTATAATTAATTTTTATGTTTCCACGAGAATAGCTTATTTTCAAAGCTTCAGTTAAAAACTAAGCCATTGTGCGAGCTTCGACGAAATTCGGCGTGAAAAAGTTGAAAAATCTTTTGACGCACAATTAAATCATTCAAATAAACATTGCGTCTTTATTATTTTTGTTTTCAGTCCAAAGCATCGAAGGCCCACATTTTAACCTGACAAAAGTCAACCGGCAACACATGGGTCCATACCTGTGCATAGCGTCGAACGGGGTACCGCCAACTGTCAGCAAAAGGATAATCCTCGTCGTTCAGTGTAAGTGGGACAGCGAGAGAGAGAGAGAGGGAGTATCGCGAGCGTACATTTGCGCTTTGGTTCAATTACCATATGCGCATATCATTAAGCATAACGAGGGATGACAGAGTAAGGGGCCGCTGATTGATGTGATCGATAAATTTTGCAGTTGCACCGATGATTTCGATACCGAATCAGCTGATCGGCGCACGTGAAGGCCAGCGAACTGTGCTCGAGTGCATTTCCGAGGCCTATCCAAAATCCATCAACTACTGGACGCGCGATAAAGACGAGATTGTACCACAAGGTAAACCCTCCGAATATCTATCATTCTGGCACACGTGTGCGTACGCGCGTATGTATGTGTGTGTCTGTGCATCTATTCCTCTCACTGCTTTGCTAAGTTTGCTGTAAGCCTCGACGACTACTGTACCGCTACAATTCGGTACCTCGCTAACGTACTTTTAGTTAAAAAATATTCGATATTCGACCAATTTCTATACTTTTGTTATAGAAGCGATCACACGTCCGAAAGCCTCTTGTTGTCATTCTAATAATATACCCAGTAGCTACTTACAACAATGCATTGAACAATCAACATATTTATCCACCCAAACGCAAAATTATCACGATATTCATTATCCTGTAACTAGTACAAGATCCCATAAATACACGGATTTTCGGTCGGTGCTTCGACAAGGACAATATTTACATTCGATACAAGCCCTCGAGAGCATCAATAACATATTCGTTTCGCTCAACGAAAAGCCGCGTCCGTTCGTTCGCGTAAGTTTATGCATTACGCTCGCGCGCGCGCTCACCGAAATCCCGGGCAGATTCACATAGCGCTTCTCTCTCGCCCTTACGATTCCGTTTGTCCACGCGTATTCGTACGATTTTACCGACTTATGTCCATTATAACGCGCTAACATCGAGCCCTGCTCCTCTGAGCTTCCTTATTCCAACGAAATTAGCTGCTGAATAATGCATGTCCCTGGATAAGAGATCTGTTGCGTGAATGGGGGGACGGCTTGTCGGCGTAACGTCGGCAACATACTAAACACACACGAACATCACGTATGATTTTTCCATTCTTTTGATGATTGCCCAATTTGTCATTTGCTAAAGGTGATCCATTTATTTGTTGCAAAAGGATCCGGCTAGGTGTGCTTAGTAATCGACAATCGGGCCTATTATTTGAGGTCTTTAGTGCGAGCTTTTTTTATGCTTTTACAAATTTCATTCCGACTTTTTGCATGCATTTCGTTTCTTTTTGTATTCTACATTTCAAACTCCTATCAGGCAATTTTTTTCGTAATTTAATTTGAAAACTGAAAATTTGAAATTCAAAATGGAAAAAAAGGCCGCTCGCATGAGCACCGCCACGGACGTGATATGAAATTCAGTAGCAAAACATATTTTTATGAATTTTTTTTCTCTTTGTTTTAATTGATTTTTCGTGCGCGTATCTGAATACTTTATCAATTTTGTAAAATATAAATTAATATTTTCGAAAGTGCTATACAAAATATATATTTATTTGTGCGTACGCAATTTTAGATATCTTATAATACGTTTGAAACATATTCGTGAAAATAAGTATAATTGTTCAAAATATCCTTTAATTAACTAAAGCGACCAATTTAATCTTCATTTTGAAAATCGAGCAATTATGGGTAATAGCAGAAGAATCTTAACCCTTCGCTGCTCTGTTAGCCAGTACATTAGGCCTTTAACGTATTCTATCATTCTGTAATATCCTCTTGAATTAAACTTGTACCTAACTGGGTCGGTACTTAAGGACGACAGAGAGTCCAGGAGGTGTTGACTCAATTGATGTTTGAAGTAGGAACATCTTAATGTATGCTGCATACTTACGCAAAAATGGGAAACTTGCTCTTGCACTGTGCGGATTATGAATATTTTAAGCGAGAACACTTGCAACGAGAAATCTATTTCATTGACAAAGAAAATAAAGATAAATATTTCAAAAATTATACAATAACTATACATACAAAATTCAAATTGTTAATACAAGATAACCGTATATATCTTAATTATTTTCTTACAAAAAATAGTCTAATAATATCGTGAAAATTGAATGGCTACGATCTAGACGGAAATCACGTTAGCTCAGTCACCAGCCGAATACCGAATGATCCTGATTGAGCTATTGTGACGTCTTATCTTTTATTGTGAATCTTCCGAAAAAATTTGCCTCACTTTCTTCGAATCGTTAAAGTCGCGTACAGTATATTTTTTTTTGTTCACCGTAGAATAAGTTATTAACTCAAATTCTACGAAGACTATCCGACTTGAGCCTACTAAACAAAATTATTTCTAATGCCTAGGTGGTAAATACGAGCCAATCATCATCGACAGCGCCTACAGGGTTCACATGAAATTAATCATAAAGTCCGTCAGTTCGTCGGACTTTGGATCCTACAAATGTGTTTCTCGAAATTCACTGGGCGACACCGACGGCAGCATCAAACTTTATCGTAAGTATATACCCTTAGCCAAGCCAAGAATGAGAAGCATTTCTTTGGCCATCAGCTCGTTCAACCGACGTTCGAAGATTATGACGTGTCGCAAATACCGACGATAAATAATACATTTGATTCGCTCGCAACTGCAGCAGTACGAGGAATGAAACTTTAAATTAAATATAGCTCGCGCGAAAATTTATCGCTCGAAACTTGTGTAACTGATACTGGAGAAATGCTTACCACTAATATACTGCCCCTCGAAAATGAAATACACTTTAACGACTTTGGCCATAATAAATTTCGGCATAGTTCGAAATGGCTTCCTTCCATTCCCAGGGTTTGTACACGCACACAACAGAGAGGGGCCCTTTGCATTACGTAATTTCTATTTGCAAGCTCATGTACAATCAATTTACAATTAAGATTGGATTCGAATTGTTTTACATTCCGTGGAGAAGACACACGGGGACGCGCGCGCGGGGATTTGAATACATCGAAGTACCGTTGGAAACTTGTATTCGTTAGCCGAACCCCCGAGAAGGGGAGGTGGTAGGGATGGGGATAGAAACTTGACTTGAAATTCATTGTGTCCCTATTAAGCGTCGTGTTCTCGCTCAGAACGATAAATTTTGTCACAAACCTGCTTGCTCCAATCGACCGAGTTACGGCAAGCACGTGGATACAAATCTTCCCGCTGCCTCCGAATCTTCGGGGGGAAGGGGCTGGAAAGAAGCTTGCACGGGATCGGGATATATATGGCCCAGCGGACGTTGTATAAATAAGCGATGAACATATTTTTTCATCCCTTTCCTCTTGTAACTTTCATAATAGACCGGCCGTGACGTCTCTCGTTTATTAACATTTTCAAGGGCCCACAAAAACTATTGCTGGACATATTACAGGATTGATCCGTCATCAAACTTGAATTTTTTTCTATTTCATGTAAATAGTAATAGAAAATCTCGCGATGTAGAATAAATTCTTAAAATATTTCGAGCGATCCAGAGTAGTTCTTGTTGAGAACGAAAAATCCATTCGAATTGACCGCGGCTGACACAATTTTCGGTTCTATTTACAGAAATACCGTCGAGCTCCGGTTATCATTCGAACGACGACAACGACTCCAAACATAAAGGTAAGTTCATCGAATTGGTTACATATTTTCAAGTGTCTCATTCTTCTATCTAAAAATTCTCTCACGTAATACTTGCATTTCCTTGCATTGGTGTGTATCGTCGTGTAGGTCTGCCTTTCGTAGTTGGCTTTTTGTTGTTTGCTTGTTTCTACGGTACAAGAGCTCTTTTAATTCAAATTGACAACGTACAAACGGGCGATATGAAAAAAATCGACTCAACAGCAGATAACGTCCTCTACAAATACACAACACACATTTGACTTTCCCACTAATATTATTGTTTATTTTAAATTAATTTTGTATCTTTTTAAAATCTTGTTTGTTCAACTTAATATTAATAATATAGAATCATTTCAAATTCAATTGTCGCTAACTGGGTCATATTTTTTATTCGCCATTAACGTTCCAACATCAAAACATCCACAAAATTTCACAAATTGCATGCTTATACCCTGATACAAAACAGCCTCCGGCCTCTCTATCTCGAACCAATTAAAACTTCCTATAATTTTGCAATCAATGAGCGTAATTGTAAGTTGACTTCGTCGCTCTCTTTTTCGTTCTCAACCATATCCACGGTCTGTCGACGTACCGGGCAATTTCGGAAATTCGTCAATCTTCTTTTGTGCCTCGACGTCTTTCGCTCATTATTTCTCTTTGTCCCTCGTAAACCATGAAAAAAATGCCGAAAAAACAGGCTGGAAAGACGATTCACCGGATGGAGAGAGAGAGAGAGAGAGAGAGAGAGAGAGAGAGAGAGAGAGAGAGAGAGAGAGAGAGAGAGAGGGTGATGTGTATGCGCACCAACGAAATTTCAAATGTCGATGGTCAAAGCTTCAGGAAATTACTCGAGCGTCTAGAGCAGCCCCCGAGGGCCTTTCCTGACTCCTCATGGCAAAAGGTCATTTTCAATTAACGAACGGGCTAAAGGTGGGGGGGGGGCGGAGTGGGGATAGCTTCTTGTATAAAACCAACTGGATAGCTGGGTAAAGAGCGGGCCGAGTTGGAAGAACAGGTCGCTGATTAATTAGATCGTGGCCACTTCAGCACTACACTTGGAAGCTACTGCACTCTCTCTTTCTCTCTTTCTCTCTTTCCTTCTTTATTTCCACGAACGAGAGGAACGAAAAAAAAGAGCACTGAACAAAGAAAAAGGCATAATAAAAGGGGAAAAACGCCTATCAAGTGTTGCTGCAAAGTTTTAATGATGAGGAGGCAACGGGTAGGGAAAGGGGGGGGGGGAGAGAAGCCATGAGCGCAGGAAACGCGACTCTATTCTTCAAGTCCACCTTGTGGAATCGCCGACGTTGTCGAGCACGTGTGTATGCATACATCGACTCGTCTGCCCGGGTGAGTTTTGATCATTCGCGCGTGTCTTAATTTGGCCGGATTACACAAGCGCTGGAATTGTAGTTTACGCATTATTCGCTAAACAAAGGATTTTTGGGATTGAGATTTCATAACAATTGACGCGTGATAATCCCAACGATCGACTAGAGAAATTTTGCCAAACTTTAAAGGATCAATGAAATTGATAAACCGTAAGGGATATAATGAAAATCGATTGGCGAAATAGAAAACAATCGGTCCACGGGCCAACAATCAAAACGGTTATAATGTACCGCTCGGAAAATAATCCATTTTGACTTCTCTCGCTCTGTATCTTTAATTGATTAATTGATTCGGCTCATAAATCAATTACCGCTGTACAATTAATTTATATAATTATTAAATGCATTTCGCGTCGAGATTTATGACGTTTTAGAATTGTTAATTAAATTATGATGAATCGAATGTCGAAAGTTTAAAAAAACAATATAAACGAAGTTAATAACCATTATTCAACAAGCTATTACTGCTTTCTTTATATCTTCGGCATCAAATATTATTTTAAAAGAAGGAGAAAGGAAGAGAAAGAAAGGACTACTTAGGACAGGAGAAAGGATTGATTAATCAAGCTTGAAAAGAATGTGCAAAATGCGTCTGTACTCGTCGACAATAGTCGTGAAATTCATATTTGTTCGCGTTTACGCAGTCGAACAAATAAAAGACCGTCGCACGATCCGTTTCTCGCGAAATAAAAACCAGACGGTATGAGACATTGTCAAGTGTCAGTTGCAACCCGTGATTTTCTCAAATCTCGATTTATGGTTTTAAATCTGTCCCTGCACAACTAACGGCCAGCATCGCTCATTACTCTCTCTTTTTGTCAACTCTCCCTCTCCTTCTCTATCTCGTTGCATTTTACACTCTCCATCCAGCTGCACCTCTCTCTTTCTCCCGGGCGGCTGAAATTTCTTTGAATTCAAAAAGCCGGAAGACTTCGTCAGAAAGCGATTCAGGCGGCCTCGTCAGACAATGAGGAGAACGCTTGGGAATATAAAGCAGCAGGCGGGGATACAGTGAGGCGCGCGGAAATCAGCGTTGCTGCTGCCGCCGCCGCCGCCGCCGCTGCATCCTACTCTGTACCGCTCTCTGCTTTTCACCTATCTCTCCCAACGCGCAGCCTGTGCGTTGTATGTATACACCTCCTCTCTGCCTACACGTGAATGAACTCAAACTCCTGTACGCCGAGTTTTCATCCGTTAACGGGCCCTTTTCCCCCCGCTCGCGCTTAGAGATAAAAATTCGCGCGATCGCGCCCGCGCGGACTTGTATTTCACGCGTCTTTCGGCCCGTTGAAGCCATCATTCCCCGCTATGGAGGCTTTACATCCCTTTCTCCAGCATCAGCGGCAAAGATCCGCTTGGTTGCAGGCCCGCTCGGTGATTCAGCCCTTTTTCCCAACAAAATTCTCGACCTCCCCCTCTTCTGCCCTCTCGCTTTCTTCCTTCAACCTGATGTGGTCTCGCGTGCGCTTTTGAAGATGCGTATTTAGCGCTCCGAACGAGAGAGGGAGTAGTGCAAGCTTGGTGGCGCATGCAGCGCTCGTGCGCTACGGTAATCCACTTGCCGCCTTTGAGCTACGAGCCTGCAGAAAACGAGATCTGTCTGCGTGTATGTGTAGGCGTGGCGGGAGGAGAGGGAGGGGAGTCTGCTGGCGCATACATTGTGCACGTTACGCCGAAAAGATTTCCCTCGGCTTCGTGCTCGACATGTGTAACGCGCGCTGGGCTGAGCTCGTGGCCACCCTCGCTCTCTCTCTCTCTCTCTCTCTCTCTCTCTCTCTCTCTCTCCTGCCTCTCCCCACACCCTTTACACGTTCTGGCCCTTTTTACTGACGCTTGAAACGAATTTTCGGCTTTCTGGCCGAGCTGAGGCTGCTGCAGAAGCCGGACGGAACTCTTTGGCTGCGCGGCTGCAAGCGGGGGCTAGACCGCCATTGAATGACGATGATGATTTCGCTCTGCCTCCCCCATCGTTTTTCTTTCAATTCTATTCGTAACCTAGGCTTTTTTACGTTGATATGCCGGTCGGGCTTGTTTTCTAGATATTTTCCTTTTTTGTTCTCAAACGACTCTGTGATATTGCAAAATCTTTTCACATTTCTTTTTATCTTGTAAAGTGCAGAGAGTAGAAAGTTAGAACGATATGGCGTCAAATATGAATTTATACAAATTTACGTACTTTGATAATATAAATACCACATAACGTACGAAACATTGGTACCGTCATGATGCGGAAGGCATATAAAAAAAATACCAAGTTTGACACTGGATTATAAAAAAGCTCGCGGGAAAGAAAAGTTTGCTGACACCATTTCCTTAATATCGCGGTCACTCGAGAATATTGCCTTTGCCACAAACTATTTAACACCAGATCGCGTCCCTCTCTCTCTCTTCGTCTTTCTCGCAAGACGAAGTAAGAGGTGTACGCGAGCAATATATGCAGAGTCTGTCAAGTTAGCCGCGAGAAAAGGCGGCTCTAAACTCAGCCCCGCGGAAGAAGCTCTCAGCCAAACAAGAGCCGTAGGGATGAGGATGAGGGGGGGGGGAAGATGAGATTTACGTAGTAGAGCTGGGAGAGCTAAGGATTAACTTAGGGGAAAAGTTTTGGGCTCCGAGGCCCGAATGCCAAGTTCTTTTGTCGTTGCTGTATACTCCTTCTCGAAACGATTCCTGGACTTGGGATTTCCTTACGCTCGGATTGTCAGCTGACCTCCCTGTGCCTCTCTCTCTCTCTCTCTCTCTCTCTCTCTCTCTCTCTCTCTCTCTCTCTGCGCGCTCCATTTTTCATTCGTCAAGTAGCGCACAAATTTTTCATGGATATTTCTTGTGTGTGTGTCTGCGTGTGTATATCGACGGAAATGTATTTTTAATATTATTTTTTTTATCCGTTTATAAAAAAACTTACTCATATTTTTCGTGTGTCTCCTCGTTATCCCAGTTTGTTGGGCATCCTCTTCTGCTTCTTCTACACACACACACACATCCGCTCAAAAATCCAATGTTTATTAATTAAGCAAATTGTCCAACAAGAGTGAACATCCGTTCTGCCTGGGCATTCTTCGGTAGCAGTCGTCGCTCGCGCTCCCGGAAGTTTTCCTTATCCCGTTTCATCTCGTGTCCCTTGAAACTTTGATCGGCCCACGGAATGAATAAAGTAAATACAAGTCCACACAATAAAAAGCCTCTCGTCGTTAGCCGGCTTTATTTACAATCGTCCAAAATCCGATTCCTTTTTACGATTTCCCTGTCTTAGTCATCGTACCCCATGTCCCCCTTTCACCCCCCGTTAACTTTGAAAATGAAGCTGAAACAAATGTCTCGTAATTATAGGAAAGCAGAGAAAGAAATCCGGGAACGACATTCTCGAGGGAAATCAGGATATGCTGAAGGAGAAAGGTCAGTGCTCACGTTTTTATTAGCGCGCGATGCGTAATTTTTGCAACGAAACAATTTTATCCCCGGTATACATCCCGGCCTCGCCTTCCCTCCCCCACGAAATACATTTTAGAATAAGACGACCACAATATTTCATTTCACTTTTACTTTGACTCTCCTTTCCGCTTTTGTTTTTGAGAGGCTGCAATGTTAATGCATCTTTCATGACCGCCGACTAATTCTTCGCCGGCTGTACGGGCGCGCGCGGGCGCGGGCTGTTCTTGAATTACATGCTGCTTGCTATGCACGACTCGAATTTGCTTTACTAATTCATCAAACTTTGATTTGAATTTTGTAAATAATAAAGCAGAGGATGAATGAATTTATGCTTGATTTTACCATATTTTTAGATTGTTAGCTTTTCGTCTTGAACTTTCCTTGCAATTATTAGTCACTGTAAAATAAGATTATTTATACGAAAGAAAAACTACGAGAGATGCATTTTTTTTATAAAAAGTGCATACAAATTTTTAGCTTTTTTTAACTCGTAATTATCATTTTCTTAATATTTCTTTAATACAACAAATACGTGTGATTCCAAAATTAATTCCATCAGGTTAAAATAAAACACTTTAGGTTCGCGTATAAACGATAAGTCTTTAAGTAGTAACAGACCAGGCATTGATTTATTTTACAATTTATAATCTCTCGGATGATACTTATTTAATCGCCAGTCTAACTATAAATACATATATTAACTAATATTAGCATTTCATTAACTATCGCAACATAAAAAATGTAAATACCGATTTTTTCACAGTGGCACTAGACTATTTCGCTACTCTTTGTAAATAAAAAATGATTTACTATACGCATTCAATACCTTAATTTCGCTGCGTAAAGAACCGTTACGTAACTCGGAAAAATTTACTCTCCAGCAACTATTATTTTATTGTGTACTAAAAGAAAGAGATACGCGCAGTGATACAAACAGCTGCTAGGATTTCCCTTTGATAGCCGTTTTCCTTTTACAACCGCATTGCCGGAAACTGCAAAGCAAGACTTTTCGTTAATTTACAATTTTAATATTGTAGTAGTTTTTAAACTTTACGTGAAATTTTAGATATTTTACGAAGATATTTCCCGTTTGAAAGTTTTCGTTGAGTTAATTTACAAAGTTGATCAATACACGAGTACGATTGTTCCAACGAAAATTGTAGTTTTAAGCTCTGACATATTGCTCGTGCTGCATGGTAATGTAGACCATTTTCTTAAGATCCACAAATGCTGAGTTTATTATTAGCTGCTCTCTATCTAGCCTGATCAAAATTTAATATAAAGGACAAGTCTGTCATACAGATATGTGACAATCAATATTGATGAAGACTATTAATAATTCAGTATATTAATTTTCTGATAATGGTAACGAATAATTGTTCAATGAATGGTATCATTTAATATTATATGTTTTATTTGAAGATATATCGTTACGATGTTACTAACAAAATATTTTGATGATTGTCACCATATTACAAACATGACAAATTTTGCATTGATAACACTTTATTCCGTAATTGTAAGAACCCTTTTGCATTTTTCATACAATTTATTATAAAACAATAGTTGCACATTTTAAGCAATACTTATCAATGAAATTTTGCTGCCTAATATACAATTGAAAAACAAAAAAGAACTGTAATAGCTATATGAATGTTTATGCACGTTTCTTGCACATGCCTGACTGCTGCACTTTAAGCACGATTGCTTTCTCTCTCGCCTGTTATCGTTCAATTATCATATCATCGCAGGTCTTTATGCCTGTCAAACACCTTGCCCCTTACGCTTATGATCAATCCTTGTTTATCGCTAACATCAACAATCACGGCTTGGTGGCTTTGTGTGCTCTCAGATCCGAAGCAGCGAAGTCGCAAGGAGGGCGAGAGCGACGAGGACTACGAGTACTCGGGCGCCGCTCGGCCAAGCCTCGGGGCCGTTCTGGGCTGGGTCCTGCTGCTGTTGCCGCTCCTACTGTCTAGCCGCCATCAACTGCACCTGCGGCCTCTTTATCCAGCTTGAGGCGCCTAGGCTCGCTTCTCGTCTCCTGCGCCGATCGACTGGAGCCCGGCTGATGTGCCCCTCTCTCTCTCTCGGCTTTGGCTTCCTCACCTTCCACCCCCCTTCCACCAACAGACTCGCGCGCGATTTTCTTCTAGGTCGGCCGGGCGCCACGAGTTAAGACTGCAACGAGTCGATGCGCCAACTCGACAAGCTCGAGGCGTTTTGTTTCTTTCGAGTTTTTTTCTCGACGATAAGGAACTATCTACAATACGAAGTAATTAATTAGGGAGGGAAAGGGTAGAGGGAAATTAGTAATTGGAACCGTTGTTTGCCCAGTGCTCCGTTGAATTCCGCGTGAATCCTCTTGGTTTCATTTTCGTTGGAATGGGTTATCAAGAAAGGACGACGCGGAAAACACGCGTGCGCGCTAGTCGCAATGGCGCGGACTCCTTGCGATTGTTAACGAAAGCGTAATAAAACGGAAGATGTCTCGGTTGCGTATGGAGGCCCGGCTTCCAGTGGCTGAGCCTTATTTTTCACTGCAAAAGTAAAAAGAAAAGAAACAGAGCTTCGATATCTGCCGGTGTTTACGTTATTCTTATTCTCTCTCTATATACATCTCTCTCTCGGTTTTTACTCGAGCTTGCTGCTGAGTTTGGCGCAAAATACGTTCGATCGCTCTGTTTTTCTTGCAAGCGTTTACTTTACTTTTTTCTTCATATATATATATTCTTTTCGCCTTCGATTCGCATCGATTCAAGCTCGGCTTAAGGGGCGGAGGCCGAAGACGAAATAAAGGACTTATTTTCCGCGAAGTGTAAGAAGAAACAGAGAACACACACATATATATACATAAAAATATATATATGTATAAATAAATATAAATATATACATATATACAGTGAACGATTTGCTCGCCTTTACGCCAGGCGAGAGAAATCATACAAATGTACATAGCCAAAAAATAGGAGAAAAAGCGAGTATTCGCTGCCAGTGCTCCTCACCCCCTCCCCCATCCACCCTCCACCTCACCCCTTGCCCCCTGTTCCTCCACTGCCTGCGTGCGCAATTGTGTAAAAGCCCGGTGTTCGTGCCCTCGTTCGTATTCTCGACTAAGATAACTATATATATATATATATATA
>JAPYYQ010002590.1:0-17503 GCA_030522585.1 Anagyrus pseudococci
CCATCCGGCTTTGTTAGCCATCTGCCTCTCGATCGCCGCGGGCATCGTCCACCTCCACACCGAGATCTTCGGGACGCGCGGCAAGCCGGCCATTGCCCATCGCGACATCAAGAGCAAGAACATCCTGGTCAAGCGCAACGGCGAGTGCGCCATCGCCGACTTTGGACTCGCCGTCCGCTACCTCAGGTTCGTATTTTTGTCAAGTTTTTGATCATGTGAACGTTTCTACAATCTCGTGACGGATGATCGATTCTAATTGTTGGTTATTCTGTTATATTGCAGCGAAACCGGCGAGATCGATATCGCGCCAAGTACTCGGGTGGGCACGCGCAGGTACATGGCTCCCGAGGTCCTCGAAGAGACGCTCAACACTTCGTGCTTCGAAGCTTTTAAGATGGCGGACATGTACTCCGTGGGATTGGTCTTCTGGGAGGTTTGCAGGAGATGCGCTTCTGGCGGCAAGGTATCAACTGTGGATCCATACGCGCTACCTTATCACGACGTCGTACCCAAAGATCCGGACTTCGAGGAGATGAGACTGGCTGTCTGCGTCAAGAGGCTACGACCAGTTATTCCAGCAAAATGGGAAAACGATCACGTATGTTATTCGTAATAATTTCGAAGAGTTGTTATTCTAAGCAATCTGGGGAAAGTTCGACTTTGCGCGAACACCTGCGCCGGTGTAACTATACGCACTTGTTATAGAATCTGCCGCTTTTCTTTCAAATTCATTAGGCTTTATAGTAATAATAATTATTTGTTTTCAGATATTGAGTACAATGAGCAAAGTGATGACGGAATGTTGGCGGCCAAATCCGGCGTCGCGCCTAACTGCTTTGCGCGTAAAAAAGACGCTGTCGAAGCTACATATCAACGACCCTGTCAACATCGTGTAGTCAGAAACTCCGCAAATCAGCTGTTGTAAACTACATAAAGGAATGAGATCATACATTGTAACTTTGATCATTCATTAAGTGTATCTCAGATATTTTATGCGATCAATAAACATTCGAAATAAAAATTTTATGTCAAAGTTGTATTAATTTGCGTACGTAACTGATGATTTAACAGACATTTACCACTCTTGGTTTGCCTTTAAATTATGGCACCTATTTACAAGCATGTCTTTGTAGCCAAAATTGAAAATCACCTGCAAAAATCAATTGGATTGTCCACCCTAAGTTTGCACGAGTCCATTTGATCACTGAAACTTTATACGGCGGTGGAACGAGGAGAAATAGAGAGAGAGGATCACCCGACCGCGATAGAATACATCCAAGGTAGTGTGGGGAGAGGGAGGGGGGCACACTCAACACGCGCGCGCGAGAGAGAGAGAGAGAGAGTCGGCGATGCGGGAAGAAGAGGGACGGCGCGGAAGAGGAGGGAATACCCTAAGTCGAGTGCGCGTGCGCGCCGTGCAGAGCAGAGAGAGCAGCGGAGCGAGCCGAGCAGTAGGCACAGCTTCCTTCTGCAGCGAGCACGGCTTTAGTTCTCTCGCTCAGCTCGTAGCGATCGGTCGCGCGTGTGCATCGTGTCTCGTTCGTGTGTCCCTCCTCCTCCTCCTCCTGCCCCCTCTGCAGTTCAGTGTCGAACTAGCCGCACACTGCAGAGACGGGCGTTCGAGAAAAAGAGGAAGAGAGAGAAAAGAAACGCGCTTGCGAGATTTGTGTGCGTGCGGGGGCCAGTCGACGCGATATACGCACACGCTACACCTATATATCGGCGCTGCCTTTTTTTCCCCCCACCTCCTCATCGCCGTCGCGTGTGTGTATCTGTGTGTATTTACGAGACTCGCGAGGGAAATCCCTCGTTTTTTTTTCCTTCGCCAGCCGTTCGCCGTCGACTGCACTCGACTCCAGATAAAAAAAAACAAGTGAGACGGAGAGAGAGTTGTTCTCTCTCTCTCTCATCTGACTGGCAGCAGAGTGTGTCCGTGTGTGCAAGGGAGCGAGAGCGAAGTGCTCGCGCGAAGCAGTGCAGCAAAGAGAGAGAGAGAGAACGCGCACGGCCGCGGCAGTAGCAAATACAATGGCACTCGGCCGATAAGCCACAGTTCGTTGGCGAAGAGAAAGAGGAGAAGAGAAGGAGAGAAAGAGGGAGACCGGGTCCACGGTCATGGAGAACAGCCGGAGGAGAAATAGCTCGCAAGACTGAACTGCAGCCGCGTACAACGCGTGTGCAGAAGCAGGAGAGCGAAGAGAGCGAGAGAGGAAAAGATCGAGCGCGCGGCTGCGATAAACGGGGGCCTGTTTTCCTCGAGAGCCGCTTTCCCCCCCGTGTTTAAACGCCGCTCTCGGCACACGGAGGCCCCCGCGATCTGCCGGTCTCTACGCTGCGTGTGCGGAGGGCTAGGCAAAAGGGCCCTCGTCGAGAGCCGAGAGAGAGAGCCGGCGCGCCGAGGAGGGAAGCTGCCCTCTTTGCTGCGGCCGCCGCCGCCAGCAGCGAGACGAACGCGACGGGAGAGCCGAGAGAGCGAGAACGCGCGCGCTGCGAGAGCCCCCCGTGAGAAAATGGCTGCGCCAGCGCCTGGACGAGCGGCCCTTGGCACCTCCACACGTCTTGGCCTCCTCTTCCTCCTGCTCCTCGCCAGGATACTACTCGGTAAGTCTCTCCTACCTTCGATCGCGCACTCCGGGTTATCGAGCCGCCCTCGCGCCGCCCGATCCGTAGCGACGGCCGCCGTGGACGTCCTAACCTCCTTTGCCGTGCAGCTTGAGATTGAGAGAGGCTCTTGGCTAGAGCCGTCGCTCCGTTTTCTCGAGCGTATAAACGCGAGATCAACTCGACGACGCGTTCCACGGCCTTGTCGGTAAACATGAAGCTTGAGTCTCTCTCTCTAGCTCGGTGTGTGTGCGTGCTTGCTTACGCATGTGTGTGCGTGTGCGAGGCGACGACGGCGTCCTTGAACAGCTGAAAAATGCTAACGAGCAACAGTTCGTTTCCAAGATCTCGGCAGACTCTCCTCCGGCCCGCGTTATAATACGCGCGCGCTCGATCGTCGTCACGCGCATTCTTTCCTTGGGTACGTACACCTGCTGGGCGCGATTTGATTTCAAGCGATTCCCCCGAGAGACTTTCCTCGAAGCCGCTTGCGTCACGCGCGTTGATAAGAATGCAGCACGCGCCCGCCGTAATCGATGGCCCCATGTCGAATTTCGGAGTTCGACCAGGTGTTGCGCCGTGCCGTTGGCTTGCGTATCATGCGACCGTGCGTATGAATGGGCCTCGGTGTTTATTAATCGAGCGGTAAGACCGAGAGAGAGAGAGAGAAGGAGCGACGTTGAAACGTAAACAGCCGCTAAGTCGGCTGATATATGTATATAGACGGGGGGGGGGGGGGCTCTGCGCGTAGTGCACATTTTTCCGACTTATTAATAAGCGGCTATGCGGTCACTGAGTACCTAACGACCGGCCAGTGCCTCTACGTAAACACTGGGCTTTGTTGTTGTTTTCTTTACATACCCCGCCCTCTCTCTCTCGTTCTGGCTTTCGCGTAAATCAAAAGCATAGACTTGTAGCAGCCGTTATTCCTCGGCCGATGCGGAACGTGAGCTTTTTCTCAAGCGAGTCCAAGAACGGGGGGGGGAGGTATTAGCGGTGAAATAATAAAGCGCAAACGCGCTAGAAGTAATAGCAAGTTGGCATGTAAATTTAGCAGGCAAGCATAGATATACGCGTATGAGCGATGCCTCTCGAGTTAGCGACTCGCTTTTAAATTTAGAGATGAAAGCATCCGGATGTAATCGAAGGAGAGCAAGAGGGAACTGTGTAGGTTTTAGAAACGGATTTACGAAGTTGCATTCGCGCGAGGCTATATAGTGAATCTTTATTATCCGGTCCCGGGCGTTTGTTAGCTTAGCGCGGAAACCGTGACGTCCGGTGTTTGCAGAATAAACCACTCAATCGCGAGAGATCGAGCGTCCTTAGCTCGCCAGCCGGCAGAGAACAACACCGAAAGTTTCAAGTACAGCTCCACTCGATATGGCCACCCCGCATCACCAAATCTTATCGACGCGCCTCTATTTCAAATATTGTCGCATAAAGATTTGCCGGATGTTGACGTAGCTCCGTTATAGAATCAGCTCTTTGATGCTCCTCGTTAAAGATCGCCTCTGCTGAATTTTTCTTCATTTACAAGCCAGAAGCACAAGCAGCCGAGAGAGAAAAAGCTCACGTTCGCTAAGTGTGTTCGATATGAAAATATTTTTGCGTCGACATTTAGCTCCCGGCTCCAGAGCCGAGTTTACAAAATATTACTCCCGGAGGAGCGTAGGGATGTGAGAAAACCTTATTACGGTCCGTGGGGGGCATGTGCATCGGAGAAGGTAACGTATATATGCGAACGAGCTGCTTAAGTGATAGGCAATACGAAAGAGAGAGAAAGAGAAAAAAAAACGTCGCGTAACTCCATCCCGGGCTGATCGTTCGAGACGTGAGCCTCTCTCGCTCGTTTGAACGCTCCATATTTTGACGTCATAGCCTTTAACGGATCTGATGCGCTGATGTCACAGCTGCAGTAGCAGTAGCAGGGCATCCTTGTCTCGCTGAAAAGAAGAGAGAAAAAACGCACTGTTGCCGGCACACGCGCAATGACGCAAGCCGCGGATTTTATTCCGAGCGAAAGAGCACACGATCAATCCGCTCGCCGGCGCAGTATTTCCTCACGGATCCGCGAAATGCGCGCGCCTCTCTACACACAGCTGCGCAATCGACGCGTAATCGCGTAATCAAATTCGCACTGAATACGAAAACACTGCTGAATCCAGAGCCAGAGGCTGGTTCGAATTGTTCAAAGAATACGCACGAAATCGCGAGAGATTGGTAGATCGGAATGCGCGCTGGTTGTTCATATGGGCGCGCGGATGACCTTGGCTGGAAGGAAAATGTCGCGCAAAATTATTGTTTTCGGTTGGCACAAGGTCTGATAGACGGCTAACGAGAATCCAAGGGGACTCGCGCGCTTTTAGCACGAGAGAAAGATTAATCGAGCGCCCGCGCGCCAAATGCATCACGCGCTTCTTTTTTGTTTTCCTTCCACCAACCGAGAGTGAGATTTACAGGGCTTTCCTCAACGAGGGAATTGTTCCCTCCGCTCGGTAAGAATGACTTGGACTTTTTTTTCTCTCCCGCCAAGCGCTTCGGTAAATCGTTCGACTCTCTCCCTGGATGCCGGAGTGACTTGCAAGTTGTATATAAGCCAGCATTGCGAGCTAGCCTTGCATAGAATGCCGTTTCTTACCTATCGCTCGAGTCCCCCACCCCCATTGAATCCCCCTATACGGCGTAATAAGAAATACTCGGTTACTCTCTTTCTCTGTTGTTTGAAAATACCATGAATTTCGATGGCTTTGTTTTAGAATGCTAATTTACGCGCGTTATCGCGATTTCTATAAATAAAGCTATGCCTCAAAAGTATGCGCGTTGAATTTTCAAAACAGACTTTGTAAATATGTATACTTTAGCTTTCGTCTCCTGCCTTTTTTTTCTCTTTATTTAGTTTGAATAATCTTGCCGACCGTTGCAAAACAATTTTTGGAATTCGCAATTACGCGAATGAAGAGAACAAAAAAAAAACAAACGACGAGCTAGAATCTCGTGATTTTTTTTCTTCTTACACTAGTTCATTAAAATGTGGAGCACGAGGATATTTTCTTGGACGCGGTCTTTGCGATAACGATCGAGGGGACGCGCGCGTCTATCGCGTTCTCTCTCTCTCTTTTTTTCCTCCGTCTTGTCTCTTTGCTGTTTGTCTTCGCAAAACAACTTGACGCGCCGCGATATACCACACAAATACACCTACCACATGCATTAACCATCCCTTACTCTTCTGTTTTTTCTTCTCTTCGTTAATATTTAACATGTTCTTTAAAAAAAATAATAAATATTGTTTATAAAAGATCGTTACATTAATTTTACACGCAAAAACATCGTGTTACGTTATTTTTAGACTTTAAAATATTCCCCAGCGATCGCCTCGTTCATTTTGTCATCGGGCTTATTTAGCGTAATTTAAGACCGGTTCGATAAATTTTTACATTCCGCTTATGTTTAAGTCATAAGCGTTTGATAAATAAATTACTGCTGCGGAAGGAGAAAAAAAAGGTTCGAAGTAAATAATTCCGCGGAATCGCCGAGAATGCAAAATTAACCGAGAGAGAGAAAGAGGAAAAATAAAAAGAAAAGGGAGAACGCAAGCGGAATCTAAGAATGCGACTCGGTTAGAGCCGGCCTTTTTTTCTCTGTCTGCATGCTCGAAACACACCGTACGAATCAAACTCATTCTTTTTTATCGTAAACAAACTATATTTTATGTCACTGCGCTGCTCGCGATAACGCGACATGACGTCGCAACGCGAAACGCATTACAGAAATATCGGCGCGAGCGCGCGACACACTCACACAAGCTCCTCGTTCCTCTACACACTTGGGATACCTATATAAGAGAAATAAAAAAAAGAAGAAGAAACGAGGAAAAATAAAATAATCCGTTAAAGATTGTTGACCCTGTAGATCAGCGCAAAAATAACTCACATTCGCCAACGCGAAAAATCCAGCGATCATTCTCCTTGGACTTCTTCTTTGAAAAACACATCGTCGAACCGCGTGTGATTTTTCGGGCCTGCGTTCATAGATGCAGACGACGTATACATGCGCGCGAGAGTAGTAGCGTGTTGTTGGTCGTTTCTTCTTTGAGCCCGGAGAATTGCAGGAAAGGGAGCGGGGATGCCTCAGGCATGCGTTGCTGCTCGCGCCTGTTTTTCTCTCTCTCTCTCCCGACCTCGCGCCTGTGTAAGCGCTGACAGACGGCAAGGTGTGCCGATGGAAGGAAGAGGAAAAAAAAAGAAACGAGACGAAGGCGCGAGAGGGAGAGTCGTTATCGCCGTGTCCGCCTTCGGGCCTCTCCTTCCTCTTTTCTTTTCTTTTTCTTACCAGTGATGGCTTTGTGCGCGGATATGTGCTCGGGAGGTATGAGGGGGGACAGCGATTAATTTGAGAGCGTCGAGGTGCGAGGGTGTAATTCGAGTGGCGCGAGTCCACACCGTTGGATATGTTTGGCTGAAGGAGAGAGAGAAAGTTAATCTCGCGCTTATTTCAAGTTGCCAGAGGAAAATCCTTGTTTGAGCGCTTGATTATTTGTTGAGCTATGGATTATTGTTGATTGTAAATATGATTATACGAGGAGAGAAAGTTTAACGATTGCGTCATGTGTGGGGGGGAATAAAGCAAGATATATATTTATTTGCATTGAGAGTTTGACAAGTGCTTCGTCATCGTAGAGCAATTTATTATCAGGGGGGTAGAAAGAAGAGTGAAGAACGATTAGAAAGGCGATTATGCAAATGCTACGTTCGGTGGATGAGCAAACGAGGAATTACGGCTGTGCGGGGGGGGCGAGGAAAGCCGAGGGTCGAGGGTGATGAGACAATAACGGGGGGGGAAGCGCTCGGGAAGAGAACGAATAGTCCGGGTGGTATTACAAATTAAGTCATTTCTGTTTGAGTCATATAACACTTTAGATAAAATGCTTATACGCTTTATACGTTCGTACGCGCGTCTATATACATATAAGTTCCGCTATAAAATTTGCTTCTCTCTCTCTCCCTCACGAATTTTATTAGCGCGTCTTGTAATTACGAAACATTTTACACACCTTGAATATTTCTTCCTTTTTTCTTTCTCTTCATTTCTTTATCGTGTCGTTCCACTCGTAAAATATCTCTCTATTTTTAAAAACGCACGCCAACGCCGAACCCAATAACAGTTATTTCACTCGGTCGCTTGATAGTTCAAAAATGCATGAACATAAAAAAAGAAGTTATTCCATATGAAATTAAAGTGATATCAACATTTCAAATATGTTAAATGCAATGGTCGACCCGGTTTTCTTTTAACGATCGTTCCGCGATCGAGCAAGTTCAAATATAACGAAGCTTTCAAATGATGAATTATGCAAATACGTAGAGGACGATTAATGAAGAGCGCTTGCAGGGGTCGAGGATAATTGCGTTTCTTAGAATTGCAGGGCGGGAGGGAGAGTCGTACGACTCGGTCGCGAGGAGGGTTAGACCGTAAGGAACGAGCGGGCAAAAAGCGAGAGCGCGGCGGCGTAAAGCGCCGTGTGTCATTTAACTCGAAATATCTGCGCACCGGAGGTGCGAGGACCCCGAGAGTAAAAGGGAGAGAGAAGGAGAAAAGAGGCTCGTCGTCGAGCAGTGTGTCTAGCCTCCCTTAGATCTTGAAATAAACGAGCCGGTATGTGCGCGCTCCCCTTTGCAGCTTAGCGAAAGAGAGAAGCGACAGAAAGAACGAGAGAAAGAGGTGTATACGTGCGCGCCCGCGCGCGTGTGTAGGAAAGAGAGAGAGAAGGACTATCTTGCTTTTCTGCCTGCGAAATTCCCTGGTTATTCTCGACAGTTTTTAGAATCAGACCGCGTGTTTTTGGATCGGACGAAGATGGCGTTCGAAAGATTTGCAGTTGTAAATTTAGAAAAGTCGCCCCGGCAAGGGAAGAGGGAGAGAGATAGAAACGATACGGAATTATTCAAATTCCTCGGTTTATTTCTCTTCTTTTCTCTCTCTCTCTCTCTCTTTTTATTTTTTATTTTCGGAGCAGACTCTTTTCCTCATTTCTCTCTTTCTCGAAATTAAAATCAAAATAAATTATTCCGGCCGCTTGGGAGGGAAAGAGAGTGAGAGAGAGGAGCGGAGTAGGCGATATTGCTAGAATTCGAGCGACAACGACTACTCGTAAAACTTTTTATAGCCCCAAGCCCGTGGAATTACTGAAAATTCCATTGCGCGAATTTTAGAAACACGAGATGGATCTTGGAGTAGTAGAGAGGCCGTTTGGACTTAGTCGGGGAGTGAGGAAGCGGGGGGAATAAGGCTACATCTTATTCATTAGCGAAACGAGCCAGAGGGAAAAGAAGAGCGAGCGAGAGAGAGAGTAAGCGAGTTCAGGAGACGAGGAGGAGAAAAGCGCAAAAAGCCGGGCAGCCTGCCAGGATTCTTCGATCTCTCCACCTCGGCGAGCATAGCCCTCCCCGAGAGAGACGGAGAGAGAGTGCGCCCGCGTTATTGCTGATGTATAGCCTCTCCTCCCCGTCTTGCCAGCGTATCCTGCGTTCCCTCTTTTCTCTCTCTCTCCCCCCGGAATTTTCACTTCCTCTCTCCCGAGACCCATGTGTCTCGCACGCACGTTTTTCTGACGTCCTCCCCTCTGGACCGTTCAAAGCTCCGGTTTTTATTTACCACTATGCGCTTCCACGCTCTCTTCCTCGCGCACGTGCATCGTTTCCTTCCGTCTGTTTTTTGGAAAAGAAAAAAACGAGTTCACTCAAAATTGGCTCAGGATTCCCGCGAGGAAATGAAGAAAGTTTAGCGGTCGCGAGCGCAATAAATCGATGACTTTCGAAACCTCGGCAGTACGCGCGCGTTAACTTTCTGAATACGTAATGCAATAGCCAAAGAGTCACGCGGCGAGGAGGGGTGGGAGGTGATCGCGGCGGAATGTATCTAGACACGGGGGAGAGGAATAGAGAGACACGAGTCGAGAGCGCGTATCATATCTCTCCAAATATTGCCGTGACGCAAATAGCTCTCTCTCTCCCTCGCCCCTCAGCCGTCCATTTAAACTCTCCTCCCGCTCTCGCGATCGTTTTTGCGCGTCCCGCCTGCAGAGTATAAGCCCAGACGACGTGCACTGTTGCTCCTCTCTCTGTTTGCTCGTCCGAGTGTCACGCTCGTGCTCTCGGCGATGTACGTTTACGGACACGCGGGGGAGGCAGTCTCTCTCTCTGACAGACGGAGACTGCCTCGCGAGACTGCCACTCTCGCGACGAGCTAACTTGGAATTAGTTCGGTACTCGCTCTGCTCTCTTCCTCTCTCCTGGCTTTTCGACTATGGGTCAGCGACACGCGTTCAAACGACGGGCTATGTTTATGGGAACTCGGCGACACACAACTCGACAACGATAAAACATTGTCGTTTTCAGATCTTCCGCACAGACGACGCATTAATTTTCAAAATAAGCCGCCTCGGCTAGTTAAGTTTCGGAGCGTATAAACTCGATATTTTCCACTTTTATTTACTTTGCTATTAATTTATCGTAAAAAAAGAACCATTTTGTTCCGAGGGCGATTATTTATTTTCTTTTTTTTTGTCTAGGCTCTACGCTTTGAAAGCTTACAGCGGTTAAAAGCCGCTATTCCGCGGCGCAAATATTGTTCATCGATATTCTCTCTCCTCAAAAGCGCACTTTGCTCTGAAAATATCCGTCCTAAGCAAATATTATAGAACTCCATTCAACCGGCTCGCGTCGGAGCTCTGTGTTTTTTCCAACAACACCACCACCATCACGCTCTCGTCCTTTGTTACGCATCCTCCCTTCTCTCCCCTTTACCACTAACTTATTTTACAGCGAAGAAAAAAGAAGCTAGTCCTGCGCCGAATATAAGTTGGAGCTCCGACACTTTTTACCCCCTGCAAATGTGTTTTCTCACTGAGCGTATACGCTTACCCGCCATCCCTCCGTCCAGAAATGCAAGACGACGCGCTGAATCAGAGATGGAAAAAAGTCACCCTCTGATACTTTTACCGGCTGCTGAACTTTCTTATCGAACTTTGCTTCCGGTGCTCTCCGGCGCAGCAGCCGTGACGGACTCGAAGTCTTCGTCGTCGACGATATTTTGTTCTTGCTCTCGCACGGGGGGGTTATCTGTAAAAAGTCGCGTCTAATTGTTTCAAAACAATTGCATTGTTATGATGAACGTTTTGAAAGCATCCGCTATAAATACATATCCGGTATCGAGTAACCTTAGCTAAACTTATGGCCGCAGATTAAAGCTTTTCAAGCGTAAGCAAAGTAAAATAGCAAACAGTGCTCGTTTTGTCATTATTGCGCACGAATCGAAATTTTATTAGAAAAGTCACTTTGATTCGATCGAGAACGATTCCGGCTCCGTTAGCCGGTAACGCTGTTTTATTTCTCGCTGAATTTGCGATGAAGCGCGTGGCAAAGAAAAGCAAACAAAATAATAAATTCGTACCAAATAGTACATCAAAAGTAACGTTCGCTTCGTTAAATAAAGAGAGAGAGAGAGAGAACTAAAACTCTTTCTGTTCGGTACAAAAACACTTTCTTATCAGCAACGCCGGCAAACTCGTAAAACGTAAGAAGGAAGAACGATAAAGCGTACGAGGACATAAAAGATAAATAAAAAGAGGAGCGGAACGAGCATCCGTATAGCTCAAACGTAGAATAGGGATAAAGATTTTTGAGATAGAATAGTCCCGCTTTCTTCGCACAAATCGATCAAGCTCTCTTATTACGCACTACCGAGATTAACTTTGGGAAAATCGTGCACTAATGCAAATTACCGGTGAGAGGGATATGTGAATCATCGAGAGATGTGAGTATACCTCTCTGACCGCATTAGTGAGGCACGTAAGCACGCACCATCTAATTCTTTGGCGTGTAACTTAAATTATATTTGATTTTTATAGCAAGCATAAGCATTGATCGTTTAAAACTCGTAATTAAAAAAAAAACGTGTAATAGAGAGACGATTAATCCTGTCATCTGCTATCGATTTAATTGACATCACTGTTACCCGAAAGCCAAGAATCCATCGTTATCTTTATAGTGCTTAGAAGCCCGTTAATTCTAGCGAATAATTCCCAATAAAAAAAGAAGTCAAGGAGTCACGGGAAAGTCCAACCGAATGAGATCCACTCAGCGATCAATTCAAAGAGAATATTCGTTGATTAAGATACAATTAAGCGCCGGAGTGTGTTGGACAGTCGAAAGAAATATACGAGGACGGCGAGATCGCTTCTGACTAAAGAGGTATATCAGATTCGTTTGGTCATTCGCGAAAAGTCGCGTATTTATTTTCACTATTGCGCGGAATAGAGACGCGACGTTGCGTAAAAATGGAAAATTAACAGAACTTGTTTTGAAAAATTTACCATACATGTATATGGAGACAGTCGATTACGTCTACGCTAAGCAAACATTCGTGAAAAGATCGGCTTGTTAGAAAAAAAAAAAAAACGAAAAAAACACGGGAGAGAGAAAGAGAGAGCTCGCGCTTTTGGGGTTCAAACAAAAAACAGGCTTGAATAAGCGATTCCGCAAAAGTAATCAACGGATTTAAACGAGCTCTCGAGCCTTCCGAGATGCGAGAGACTTCTACTCCGCGTTCCCGCGAACTTGTCCGTATAAGAAACAGAGAAAGAAGAGAACTAAGGGCAAGAGAGAAAAAGAGTAAGAGAGGGGAAGGGGAACAGTTGTACAAAGTCGTGCAGACGGGCCGCTCTTATAAACCGGGAGATCAAACGCGCCGCGCAAAACGCGGCGCCGACTCGCTGGATTTTTGTATTCGCCTTACACACACATATATATAAAGCTACGGGCCAGGGTATATCCACAGAGACGCGATTCGGTCTCGCGCAAATGCGGCTTTCGTGTCGTTCCAGAGCCGGATCGCGAGGAGAGAAACTGCGGAGGGCCGTCGAAGCCGTGTCTAGCTTAAAAACTATTCCGCAAGAATTTCGGATCTGGTGGAGCGTTTAAACGCTATACCGTCGCGTGTTGGAGTAACGATCAGGTGCGGATGCAGAGGATCGTTTCGCGAGAGCATAAGTCGCCGAGAGAGGTCGATGGCCCAAATGGCCCGGCCGAACGATAAGAGCTGAACGAGGTGAGCGCGCGGCATTTGCATTCTCGGCTTAATGATTTGTGCGCGAAAAGCCAACGTCGAGACTTTCAATTATAGAACGGCTGCTGCGCGCTAGACAGAGAAAGAGACACCTTCGAATGCCAGACGTCTGTCTATGAGCGCGCGCGAGTGTCTCGAGTATGTATTAATATTGAAATTTATGCTCGACTGTTGTAGAAATTATTAACCGATAGATCAAAGTTTACGCTCGGTGTGTCAGTGTTGTACCTTCGCGCGCGTTAACGATTCCGGCTTGAATTATAACGTCGGGCGCGTATTGAAATTGACGAGCGTTAAAACTCGGTGCGCCTGGCATTTATGTTTACGCTGGTATACGTCGAGCGAAATTTGCAACTTAGCATCATTCGTAGTCGTTATAATACACGTGACGGTTTTACATAGTACTCGGTACACGAATATACTCTTACTTTTCCTTTTTTTTTATTTCTTATTTAAGAAATCTGCAGCTTTGGTGAACGAGCAGCAAAAATCTTCCTTTTGACGATTTATCGCGCGCGTTTTCCGCGGATTATACTCGAGAGAGCCGTGCGTATACGCGCGTTTTCTCCCCCTTGAAAACGGCAAACGATCCTTCTTCCTGCGCCGCGATATATATCCGCCGCGCATGAATAATTCCGGTATATACCTTCGCAAGCGTAGAGAGGCAGAGGAGGGGAACGCGGGAGAGGAGAAAAAAACAAGGACTAAGCTATTCAATCAGTTTCTCGGTGGGAGTATACTACACCCTCGAGAGAGGGAGTCTTGCTTCTCCTTTTGCTTCCGGCCCCGGGAAGTCGAGGGGCAAAAGTCAGCAGAGAGGGAGAGATGGGAGGCTCGTAAATCAAGCCGAGCAACACATCAGAGAAATATGGCAGTCACGGTGGGGGCGAGGGGGGGACGGGACACACGAGATTTTTCGTGAGCGATCGTAAACTTATATGTACCCACACACACACATGCGCGGACAAAATCCGTAATGGTGAGACGAGCGGGCAGCAGCATCGCTTGCACTTTTGCCTCTTCCTTTTTCGGCCGGACGCTGATTTACCGGGAGCGATTTGTTGTCTCTCATAGAAATCCGAGATGCCGAGATTAATCTTTTCTGGAAAAGCAGAAGAAGAAGCCGAGTAGCCGGGCTTGTATTATTGAATCATCCCCGGCTAGCCCCACTCTATCGCCTCCATTTATCAGGCATAAGCCCACACGAGCTTGTGCACACACACACACGAGGATTCAATTAGCTCGAGAAAACCTCGGATTCCCGAAAACAAAATACAATCGGTAAACTCCACGTGTCCACCCCTCTCCGCTCGCAGCTGTGATTCACACTATACCGATGGTATCTTTCAAACTGATCCGGTTGATCTCTCTCTGCTAGCAAAAATAGTATAGTCGATCCAAAAGAGAGAAAGAAAGCGAGCACTGAGAGAGAGAGAGTGAGAATATGGCTGCGGGACAAGGATGGGAGGGGAGTGAGAAGAGGAGGAGGCGTGGATCGACGCCAATTGCCGGCCACCTTCCGCGCGCATAAATCGCGCTCTCTCTCTCTCGGCTCTATATATACGCAACATCCATACATAAGCGAAGGATCGCGCGCGCGTGCCGCATTTCTGACGGCCCGGTAATAGTCGCTCCTCTCTCTCTCTCGCCCCCTTCGAGCGAGACTTCCCTCTCTTGCCGTGTGCGCATATATATATATTCCCGAGGCGCACTAGTCCGTCTGGCTATGCGAGACTCGACTTTTCTTGTTGCGTCTGCGCCCGAGCGAGTTTTGTGTTTTCCTTTCTTCTTTTCTCGTCGCGCGACTATATACGCGGGTAATTGCTCCTGCGGCTTTTCGCGCGCTCTCCCCCCTCGGTACAGGCTCTCGCGAACCGACGCGACTTCTATTTCGGGCAGCCACGCCACATGAGAAATATCACTCTTCCCCCTCTTCCCTCTATACCACCTCTCTCTCTCTTTCCATCCTCTGCGATTAGTCTTTATCATTTTTTGTTTTGGCTGGTATCGATGAAGGCTTACCGCGTGTGTCTTCTTCTTTTTTCACCCGCTAATCGGTATACGCGCTCTCGAGTGCGAGAAAGAGAGTAGGCGCGATATATCAGCCGAACGGCTACCGCGGTTAGTCAGGCTTTTATATAGTTATCTCTCCCTCCCTCTTTCTCACTTTATCCACAGAGATTTTTTGTTGTTTTGACTGATTTGCATTATTCGCATTTGGAAAATGTACAAGCTACGTCTTTGGCGATTTTAAAAATAGCCCGATGATGTGCTCGAAATAATCTACAGGAACAGGGGGGAAGTGGGAGAGAGAATAAGGGGTGTGCGTGCGTGTGCGAAGCCGGTGATAAATAATTAATGACCGATGAATCCGCGCGGGATTTGAGCGATCGTATCGCGATAGAGCGAAGACTACGTATATGAAAATAAAAAAATAAAGGGAAACAGATGTAAATTTAATTCGTTCTTTTCTTTTTTGTTTGTGTATATACTCATTCGAATATTCGACGTCTATATACACGGCTTGGTTAAAGTAGAAAACGAGAACGTCTGAATTTCTGTGTCATTGTGAAAACGTGGTCGAACTGCTGTGTAAAGGCGGCTTTCTCGGTACACACACACAGACAGACGACAACGAGCTAGAGAACACGTGTTAGCGACACCCTATTATCGACTCTAAGCTGCCCCTTTCAAAGAATGCAAATTTTCATGCGGACCGAGAGGGAGAGAGAGCCGTATACCTAGGCGAATGATTGTCTTGTTCCTCCTATCTCTCTCTCTTTCCAACAGTTACATCCTCGGCTAAATATTCCAGCCGCTGTCTCTCGACAATGCCCGTTCGCGCACGCGTACAGCAGCACACACCTCAGTCGTCTGAATAAATTGTTAGCAAGCCAATCCGGTGTACATAGGCGCACACGCGCGACTACTACACTTCTTTTTGCTCGTTGCGCCGGGGCCTGTGTCGTTTATACAGAGCTTTTCCACGTACGCGGCCTGAATCATTATGCTCGCAACTACGATTAGGCCAGCTCGAGCAATCGATTCGCGCGCGTTAAGACGCTGTACTACCGAGAAAAGAGCGGCCCCTCTACCCTTCCTTGACTTACCTGAAAGCTATTTCTGGATTAATCGAAAAAAAAATACTGAGCTATGTGTATTCTTTAATACGACAATTTGAAGCAACCCTTTTAAGTTCAACTACCGGCCGTGTGTTCTTCGTAATTTTCTTATATAAAACGCGTGTTCTATTTGTCAATTTCTGATTATAATGATAATACAGGCGCGTGTCTGTTAGGCGCCACTTCGTATCTTCTCATCCGCGCTGTTATTAATCGGGTTGGTAATTGAATTAACAACACAAAGTCGCAATGACGTTCGTTGAAACTTATCATAGATAAGAAACAAAAAAAAATAATAAAACATAATCGTTAACCTACGAACTTGAGAGCCGTTTTCTCGGTACTCCGACGTTTCACATTATATTCGATCGGTTAACGCGACAAAAGTAACGCGAGCAGCAACCAAACAACAGAGAGTATGTGTGCGTATGTACCGAACTCGGCGAAACTCGGCCAGCCGATTACACTGGCATAATCCCAGCATCGCGGCGCCGAGCGAGAGTAACACGTGTTCGCTCCCCGCAGCTTGCGTCTATACTTATTTACGTGGCATGTTGCGCGTGTAGCCGACGGAGCGTCGTAATTATCGCTTAAAAGCCAGACTCGTCGAAGTAACGTCTCCTATACGCAACAAAACAATAATAAACATGTCTTCGGTTTACTTTTCGCCGAACAGAAAAAATAAAATAAAATAAACGATCTCGTCGAGTCGAGAGAAAAATACGATATAGCCCCCATGAAAAACTGCTTAAATTCCTCCCGATTTTCCACGAATAGGCGAGCACACATTTTGTCATCGCGTGCTTTCGTCATTCTTCGGCGCCTCTGTCTCCGTGGCGCCGTTATAATAATATCGGACTTTCGTTTATGCCACGCGAGGCCGTATATAGCTGCCTCTGGCGCCTCTTTATCAGTCCCCAGAGCGCGCCGACGTTCTCGATCTCTCTCCCCTCTCGCATTGTGCGTATAGCAATCGCAGCGATTTTCTCGTTTAACTCTTTTTGCTTTTCTTCTTTTCCCTTGTCAATTCAACTGTCTTTGGCGACTCGCTGTCGCTGCTGCTTCTCCGGCAGCAATGATAGACAGCGCACACGCTCGGCAGCGATGCCTCGGAGTGTTGTTGCAAGAGAGCCACGATATAATCCACGCCGCGGTAATTAGTTACTGTCAGCCGCCCCCGCGTTACTAGCCTACTTACTCCGGACATCCGCACATTGTGTCTCGCTGATTTTTTTTTCGTTTGCGCCCAACTGGAGCCGAGTATCGCACAATTCGCGTCTTTCATTCGCTTATAGATTTATTGATCTCTTGTCCGGCATTAATAAAGTGCGTAGAAAGCTCCGGTCCCTCGAGCCTCATTCTAATTCAAATTTCAATCGATGACATTGACTCGTGCTTCTGTTTGCAAAAAAAGACTCCGAAAAGCCGACCGAACTAACGGAAGCGCATGTGTGTAAACAAAACCCGACGAAAAAAAAGAGAGAAAAATTGTATGGCTTGTCGTCGCGATTTTCCCACGTCCGCCCACACTTGTTCGCCCGATAAGGAAACGCGCGTCTGTTTAGTCCGGGCGCCATGGGGGTTTTCGTAGGCCATCGAGGTCCACTGCTCCACCAAAGTTTTTTTTATGTGTTTTTACCTCCTAAATCCGAATTTCG
>JAPYYQ010002591.1:0-17494 GCA_030522585.1 Anagyrus pseudococci
AAAAAAAAAAAAAAAAAAAAAATCACAGCCCACAACGCCGCAGCTTATTCCCCGGGACGTACTACTAGAAAATAACCGGAACAAGCACGGAGCATCGGCACGAGATCTCGGACCACGTGCTCGCGCTGCCACACGCGAGATCGGGCGGCCGCGTCTTCTGAAATCCACGGAATCTCGGGAATCCAACGTGGTGGGACAGGACCGGCGGGGGGAGAAAAAAAGAAGACACGCCGGCGACCCAGTTCTCGCGGGCGCGCCTGACCTTGCCCTCCTCCCTTCCAGCCTTACCACCCAACCACCGTTATTACCCCCCGCGCGTTTCGAAATTTAGACGCGCGCGCGAATATTTATAGGGCGCCGAAGCTTTCCGCTATACCCCCCACCTCCCGTACTATCTCGCGGAATTACGATTGGTCAACGGAGCTCAAAGGACTGCTTGTGTAAATTGCAATGGCACGTACAGAGCTTACGTGTGTATAGTTATACGCTTTCCGGTTGGCTTGGCACGTAAGGAACGTTAACTGCGGCCGCGACAGGTGAATTGCCTTATTTGGGGGAGGCAATGGATGATTTAGAAAGTTGTAAAATTCTGGCGATTGGCGAGATTAAAGGATCGATATTATAGGTGTACGAGAAATTTGAACGTATGATTATTTAAATTTATGAGGTACAAGTAAAAATATCGTTGAAATAATTTAAATAAAGTAATTAACCGAGAGTCAACTCGATCAACCTGCACTCGTAGTCGAAACTGGATTAATAGCCAAAAAAAAAGAAGAAAGACGAGGAACAAAGAGGGTAAAGAGCCGAGGACGTCTAAAACTTGTTACCCGATTCCTCGAGACGCATAAAAGTCTTTAATAATCCGTAAGGTGCATGTATAAGTTGCGCGTGCATACTCGACCGACACTGGCCTGTAATTGCACGACAAAGTGGAGATTCTTTTAATAACCCACGGGCCTTTGTCTTCCCGCGCGGGCTATATAATAATGGTCGGCTTTCTTGGCACATAAACTTCGGAATATTTTTAAACGAACCGCACCCGTGCATTATTATAAGCGTCATTAGGGATCTTAATTTAAGTTGAGGAAAAAAAAAAGAAGAAAATTCTTAACGAACTTGACAGGTTAATTAAATTTGAAAATTAAAACCGCATGTAATACACGTACTTTATCAACTTTTTTTTTGATGTTGCAAACATTAAAGTACAGGGCCATTAAAATTATTCAGAAATACCCTTAGCTGCCTAAACTCTTGTGCATAAGCAATCATTAAAAACGCAGGTTACTGTATTTTTTTTTTTAATTAACGAAAATAATTAAAAAAGTGTCCTTTTGCTAATAGCACGAAATACCGAAAGTGCGAAATAAAGACAAAAAAGAAGAAGAAAAAGAAGTATTCCAGGCTTTCCAGCTTAAACAAACACTAAAAAAACACTCCGGATGAATAATTTCGCTCGACGGCAGAAAAGGCAAGCAGCAAATTCCGCGCCGCTCGAGAGAGAGAGAGCTTAAACGTCGAGATGGGTATGCAGCCTCTGGTAACACGCCTCGTCGCTCGTCCAATTTTCTCTACCGGAGCCCCACCTCTAGGCTCCTCGCGCGAGAAGAATTCGCTTGACGAATCGCTTGATAACCTGCCAACGTAGCCGACACACAGAGATCCGCGAGCCCATACCTGAATTTTTCGCCTGCTTCTTTTTTTCTCACTCGGTGTCTCTGGGTCTGAGGAGCAACAAATTTAATTACGCCAGCTGTCCGCCGTACGGAAATTGCACTTGCGACGAAGCTTTTGCGAATCTCTCTACGCGCTACGACGCTCTTTTTTCACAGCTTTCTCCCTCTCGCCCGTAAATTTTGCTAATGTCCACAAATTCGGTAGACCCGCGATAATCACGTCTTCTTAAATAACGAAAGTGAGTGTGAAATTTAAAAAAGTTGAGATTTTTCGCGCAACGCCGACGACAAATGCCTTACCCCCGTGTTACATACTCGACGAACAAAAAACAAAAGAGAACGGCAGAGATGTAGCTGCAGAGCCGTAGGGGTATACACACCGAGCTCAGTTACAAAAATATAAAGCAAAAAGCCACCGTAAGGCTGTGAAATAGTTTAAACTTCGTCCCGGCGACCTTGCCGCCAACTCGGAGCGTTTTTTTTTCTCATATACTCAGGCGCGGGGGCGCAGCGCGGCGTTCAACGACCCAATTAAAGCCAACGCTCGCCGACGGGCTCTCCGCGGCCGCTCTCGACTCTGCCGGCTGATTATTAATAATGCAACGAAGCGACGACGACTCTCTCTCTCCCTCTAGCTCTTTAGCCCTCGGCTATACACGTGTAAACTCGCGTAGCTCCAAGAGAGAGAGAGAGAGGGTTTCTCTCCCGCGAATGTAACTGCATTGTCGCGACGGAATCGCTCGCACGTGTGCATCACTCGACCGCTCCATTCTCTCTCTCTCTCTTTTCTTGCCCTCCTATTTTTGGCAAAGTTCTATACACAGTGTTATACGCGCGGCGATGACGGCCTAGCGCGGATGCAGAGAGAGAGAGAAGATGGAAACTGACGTCACACAACAAGCGCACACCTGTCTCTCTCACTCTCTTTCCTTCTCTCTTTTTTAATTGTTGTTTGTTCATTTCGAGAATGGCCTCGTTCTTTCTACTTGCTCACGTACACGGGCCTACGAGGCTCATTCATAAATAAATTCAGCCGGCAATACGGCGTCTTTCTCGCGCGCACGGACAGCCCGAGACTCGCGCAAAATCCACTTGCTCCCGAATACGGAAAGACGCGCTGCTCCGCTGCCTGACATATACACACGCGTGTATGTACACTCGTACGTAGTCACATTTACATATAAACGCCAGTCATTCTTCTCGAATTTCTCCGGCTAATTCACATTCTCGACTTATACGTCCGCGAAGCAAGTTTTCGCGTCTTCCTCCCCCTCTCTCTCTCTCTCTCTCTCGCCGTATTTTCGGGCCATTAGTGCTCTATTCCACGCCTGTACGGAGAGACTCTCCACCCGCTCGTAACATCAGTCACTCCCTCTCTCTCTCTCTCTCTCTCTCTCTCTCTCTCTCTCTCTCTCTCTCTCTCTCTCTGGCTCTCCTTCCGCAAATAAACGTCGCGGCAAGCACACAAAAGCTCTTCGGCTATATACTGCCAAGAGAGAGCAAGAGAGAGAACGAACGAGAGAGAGAGAGAGAGAGAGATAGCGGGAGCACGTGTGTGGCGGAGCGGCTCATCTCTACAACGACGTCGGCAATCGACTCGTACGCGCGCTCTTCTCTGCTCTCTCCCTCTGTTACAGTCTCTTTCTATTTTCCCCCTTCTCTCTCTCTCTCTCTCTCCCGCGCGAATCCGCGTCGTTCATAGTCGAAGAAGCGCCGGCGGCTGCACGTATCTCCATATAGTGTGTCGTCGCCGCTATGGCCGACTCGAAGAAGTACACGCACGAGTACTACAAGCTCAGGCGGCTCACCAATGAGATCGACTGCCAGATTCGACGACTGTCCGTGAGTGTCGATCCTCCTGTAACCCCGTAAATAACACTCGCGGCCTCTCTATTGCCTCCGCCAACGATCCGTGCGTATAGTCACGAGAAGCCGAGGAGACTCGTTTTGCCATAGTGCTGATTTGATACGTGCGTAATGCAGTGCGCGAAGATAGTGATTTAATAAAGTGAGAATTCAGCGATGATACAAAGTGAAAAGTGATCGGAGCGGTATAGTGTATAAGCCCTGAGCCTTGCTCGGGACGCAAACGCGCGTTAATTTTATCCGAAGTTTATACCGAACACCCAGCCTCGACTATTTCTTTCTATTCTATTTTAGTTTTATAATCGCCCTCTCTCTCTCTTTCTTTTGCGTTATAGTCTTTTATCTCTTTGTTAAACGCACCGACCCCTACGCCCGTGTTCTTTATACACCGGGCGTGTGGCTAATTTTACATTCGGGACCTTTTAAATGCGTGTCTTACATAATTGAATCGTCGCTGACGATAAATAATTCGAAAAACGAGAGAGAGCTTCGTTATACACTTTGTTCCATTTATTTCCATTCTCTCCGGCGAAGTCTCGTCCGACCGTTCATTTCGCATGCGTCTCCGAATCTCTCCCGAAGAAATTTGCGATGCTCTAGTTAGGCTGCTTACTTTGAATAATATAAGAGCAAAGTTTTATTGGTATATAAACAAATCACTCAAAATATTTAAAAAGATGTTAAAAAATGACCACTTGTTCGTACTGGGATCGTTAAATTCAGTGTACACGTAATATACTTACCACTTACAAACTATATCGTCAACATTAATTAATTTTAAATTCTCAACTTCTTTTTCCAGTCCGAGTACGGGCTCACGGAGGACCAAGTAGCCGGTAAGTTCTTATCACTCCTTTATGCCAATAATCACGCGCTCGTATAGTCCCAACATTTAGCAGGCACGCGAGCGTTGAATAAAGCCCTGTCCCGGCACAGGCCTCTCTATACCCAACAAAAAAAAAACGCGCATACCGGGTGTTGGAAAAAAAAGAAAAAAATTGAATTCCCAGTAGAAGGAGGCGCGGCAATTTTCGTCGCGTCGAGGGTTTGGCTCTCTCTCTCTCTCTCTCTCTCGCTCTCGGCATAAAGCTGATTAATGAATGGAACACGGGGCGCTAATGTTGTCGGGATCTTTTTTTAACTCGGCGCTGTTGGGGGTGGGGAGGGGGGGGGGCGACAAGCTCGAGCGATCGATTGATTCACGATTGCTGGTAATTGGATCGCAATCGGACGTACTTCGGGGGGGACCTGTACTTGTAACAATACGCCCGTTTTGACGATTGTATATGCGAGAAAGAGGGAAGGGGGGGAGCTGAGCCGAGAGAGGCGTATAGTTAAGGATTTTTATTGTCTTTCAAAGGCACATTGGTATAAGGACGCCGGATTAGAATTGAGAGCAACAAGTCTTTATTGGCGAGGCTCGCGCAAGCGCAAGCTTATTGTACATATAACGATGGAATTGTTGAAAGCCAACGAGAGAGAGAGAGAGAGAGAGAGAGAGACGATTGATAAGAGTGTCGTTTTGGTATTTGGCCGCACGAGCGAACGCGTGGTTTTTTTCTTCTCGGCGAACGAGTGCGCTTTTGAGGCAACTCTCGCGAGGAGTACGAAAGCGCTCTCGTTATCTGAATGTTCGCAGGCGGTCGCTCCCGCGGGCAAGCCGCGAATGACTTAGGTAAATGCGGATTTTCACTTATCGCCAACGCCAGCGCCGAGTGCAACTCTCTACTCACACTTGCGCGTCTCTACAACCCCCCCATTGCTGCGCGCGTCATTTACGTAATGCGCCAAGTTGCGAGCTCTACGTGCAGGCTGAGGGATTGCGGGATTTTGAATTTTCGGCTGCTGCATTGTGCGCGACGAGAGTTGCTTGGGACGTGAGAATTTTCCCGGGTGACTGCAGATGCTCGTTGTGAGATACCACCTGTATGTCTCGGTCGACTCGCAGAAGCCGAAGTTTTGTCCATGAAAATGGGTGTATTGATTTTCGTTTGGTGTATTGCTTATTTGGAAGATGTGGCGAAAATAGGTAAACTCGCTAGAAAAGAAATGCGATTAAAGATCGCGCTTTGGTAATATATCTCGTAGGCGGGGATAGGAAGGAATTATACTTTTGCCGTGAATGAAAGCGTAAAAATGTAGGTCGATCGGTTATGTTCGCCTCTGAATAAACTCGAATACACGCGAGCGTTTTCAATATATTTCGAGCTGTAATTTGAAAGAATCGCGGCGTCCTTTTTTTCAGAGTCACAAAGGCTTTTTAATTTTTTTAATAGAACGCCAAAGATTTTTTACACTGCTTCATTGCCAAGTTGAAAATTAAAAATTTCTATAATAGTCGTAAAATTTTCGAACGTTAAAAATATTTTTTTTTTCTTAAACCGACAATCGGATATGAAAGTGAAATTAACGTTTAAGAGTACTCGAGAAAAGTTGCTTACTCAAATGCTTTATTTACGATACATCCTTCGAACATCCTTATAAACACTGGCGGTAGAAAGAAAAGGCTATGAAAATAAAACACTATAGCGAGTCCGCGTTATCCTTTTTCTTTATCGTTTAATCCATTAAAGTATACAGTCCGGCCATTGATATTTATTATTTTACGGCTCGAAATTGCAGCGAAATTTTTCACCGGCGCACAAAGGATAAAATAAAAAACACTTTCGATTTCGCGCTAAAGAAACTAAAAAAAAAAAGCAACAACAACGACCTATTTTCCGTAACTGCGCTACATACACAAAACCATCGGCACGATTACTCTCGCGCACAGGGCGCTTGTATATAAAACTTTTATTGTATCCGACGAACGTCAGTTACGCGATGCAGCCAAAGTAATCTCGTCGTATTAAACGCGTCGCATCCGGCGCATACTACCGTACTTCGTTATCCTCGAACGAAATGAAATGGGAGGGGAATAAAGAGAAAGACAACGCAATCGAGGATCGCGATAGAAGTGGCTTTTCAAGATTTTCCGCCCGAGCACTTGTGTACGCGTACGAAGGACTACGCCAGGGGGGGGGGGGGGTTATCTCAAGTGCCGAATGCAGAATTTATCATATGCGCGCGAGAAAAAGAGCAAGCGGAGTTACGCGCTGGCGGCTTGCCCGGCGCACTTCTCGGCGATTTCCTTCCGCGATTCTCGTGTGTAGAGAGCGCCTGCTGGATTTCGGCCTCTGTACACGCGTGTAACGGTCAGAGCATTGTACGAGACAATGTTTCCCATGCTGCTTGTGTGTGGTCTGAAAGAGACAGAGGGGCAGCTTTTTATACCGGCGCTTTTTCTATAGCTCGCTTGATTTGCGGGCGTTTGCGCGTCATTAAACGCGCGCGACTTTCGATATTTGAAATGTGGATGTGCGCTCGTAAAGGAATATTTACGTGGGAGATGGTGGGTTGGAATGGTTTCTTTCCGATGCGGTTGATTTTTATTAAGTTTATGGGAAAATTAAAATTTGAGTAAGCTAAATGAAAAAGAATGTATGCTTTGTTCTTTACCGAATATTTCGCTTTTTATTCGAACCGTTTCAACAATCGACGTTTTATTCGATTTTGTAGAAGCGAAAAGAAATACATCGATTTTCATGGAAGGAATATAAACAGGCGCTTATATAACAATAATACTGGGAAAGATATAAAATTGAAAATCTTGATAATATTAAACAAATGAGATTTTAAACAACAAGCCAAAGCAATGCGAAAATCAAAATGAAATCCGCCGCGGGCTGTATCGTAAAAAATCCACGTTAAACTGAGGATGTTCGATAAAAAGAAAAAAAGTAATATAAGCGATATTTGCAGTGACACATTTTCTAACACTGAAAAATCATCTCTATTCTGCGCAGAATTTAAAGAGGCTTTCATGCTATTCGACAAGGACGAGGATGGCACCATCACGATGGCCGAGCTGGGAGTTGTCATGCGTTCGCTGGGACAAAGACCGTCCGGTAAGTGAAAATTTTTCCCTCGGACGCGAAAAATTCCAGAGGCCATTTCTCGGTGGCGACCGCTCGCGCGCGCCTTCTGGGAGAAGCGAAAATCGAAAAGTTTCAATTTAACTTTTATGCGCGCCCTTGCCCCTTACCCATCTCACTCCTCCCTCGTTTTTATTCAAACTCAAAATTACGATATGCTAATGTATCAAGTCGAACGATAAAATTTTTTTTTTAAATATCCTTATCAGCCGTAATATTTCGGATTATTAAACTCCCGCGCGCGTTAAATTATAATCGCTTATCCGCCAATTGGCCGACGATTCCAATAATTAAAAATGCCGGCTGCTTTATCAATGGAATATCGAAAGAGGAAAAAGACGTGCTCGTACGGGCCATAACCGGCTGCAGCGGAGGCAAAAGGATCATGGCACGCTGGCTCCGGGGTGTGTCGTATATATAGAGATAGGGCGGGGAAACCGCCCAGGGAGAGTCCAAAGCGCGCGCGGCGCTCTTTCTTCATCCTCTAGCCCGCTTTTCTCCCGCCAGCACCCCTTCGCCTCTTCGCCTCCCTTTTTGCGAATAAAGTTGCGTTCTAGGAATGCGATCTACCCTCTGCATATCTTCCCCCTCCTTTTTTTTATACCGCGCGCTTTACTTTTTTCTTTTTTCTTCTATGTGTATATCGTATACGTGGAATTTCGCGTTTGATGTTCTCTGAATTTTGATTTTATCGACCCGGAGAGAAAATTGCTTTCGGTTGAGAAACGAAAAATTATTAAGAAAAGACCATCTCAAACAATAGATTGCATTTGCATGAAAAAACAAAAGTATAAGTTGATAAACTAATGTAAAATACACCTGTAATTCTTTTCTCGCAACAATACGCGCCCGAACCAATTAACTCTCGAGTCAATTAATTTTAAATTTTCTATTCCGCACTATAACCGCAGCGGAGTTCCTTTATATTATTTCTCTTGTACAGGCGAGCACCCACCCACAACGCGGCCCTCAAAACTTCGAAATTACACGAACTGTTTGTTTGAATAATACAACCTCACGGTATATTGTTTGACTCAAATCATCTAGTCCCGATATACAACTATATTATATATATATTTCTCGGTGAAAAAGACTAGGTCACTCGCAGTTCGCTCTCCATTTATCAAAAATGCCTCTTTATTTCTCGTTCATTATCGCTTAAACTCCCGTTCCATCCTTGTAGCGGGTAGTTCGATAAAAAAAAAAAGCTGGGCCGGAAATCCGATTCTGCACGGAAAAAAAAAAGGAAAAACGAAGAGGCTGCACATACAAGAGGCCCGGGAGAGAGTTCGGGGCTCGCGTGGGCTAACGAGCCGCACGTAAAAGAATCTCGGCCGGCGTATCCGCGTAAACTTTTTGATCTTGATGCGCGCCGAACTTTAATTAACCGGCCGACTTTTCGTCTGGTTCGTCCATTTCGATTGCAACACAGACACACACACGTGCACGTTACGTTGTTATATCACACGAGCGTGTGCTAATGGTGGAAATTGTTTAAAGAACTTTTGGAATTTTTAAACGATTTTTTAGCTTGAGCAGTTTTTAAACTGTTTTTGCCAAGCTTTTATCGAGAATTTAATTTGACCTATAAAAATGATGTGAAAATTTTTCAGAAACGGAACTCCGGGATATGGTGAACGAGGTGGATCAGGATGGCAATGGTACAATCGAATTCAACGAGTTCCTACAGATGATGTCAAAGAAGATGAAGGGAGCTGATTGCGAGGATGAATTGCGCGAGGCTTTCAGGTTGGTAAAGTCTGATATTAAATTTATCACCTTTTAATTCAGCCGGATGGATCTAATTTTATAAGTTTTTTAATTACATTGATTTTCTTGTTCAAGAAAATCGTAATTAACCTAATAAAATTTTATCCGCGTTAATATTACATTAATATTTTATTAGCAACGAATATTTGATTTTTTGCTGATTTTTCTTATAACTCAATAACGCTAATCTAATGTATTTTTCAGAGTCTTCGATAAAAACAACGACGGCTTGATATCGTCGGTGGAATTACGGCACGTAATGACGAATCTCGGCGAGAAACTGTCCGAAGAAGAGGTAGACGATATGATTAAGGAAGCGGATCTCGATGGCGACGGCATGGTGAATTATGAAGGTATAACTACATACATCTCACGTTTTAACAGTTGACGCGGCTTATCAAAGGCTTGAATGCACTTTTGTAGCTTTGAGAATAGAGCACAAGATTAAGAATTAGTGCTCCCATTGACGTGCTCCAACAGCCACGTCGGGGATAAAAACGAACGCGTGTACCAAGCTGACGTAATGAACTCGACCGCGGCCTCGCGTTATCTAAGCTCTCGAAGGCACTTTCGACTATATGAAAACCGAGCGATTTTCGCGAAATCGCACGCGACTTTCTTTTGAAAAGCAACAAAAGCCGGAGCGAAAAGTCAAAGAGCTGGAAAGCAAAATATTCGTTCTTCGCGGAAGAATGAAAAAAACTTTGTTTCTCCGGATTGATACGTTTATTTTCCGCGTACCTTTCTCTCTACCTCTTTTCCGTTTGCCTTGTAAACGAACAATTTTCGAATTCTCGAGAGTTTTCGAGAAAAAAAAAGTCTTCGTCTTACTTGGATCTGTCTGACAACGAAACGAGTTTCAACTGTTATTCAATTATTTCCGCATCGATAACTGCACGACCATTATTACTCGTGCCTTTTCATTAACAAGTGCGGAAAAAAAGAAATTACCGAAGACTTAAAAAGCTCGAGGCAACTTTGATCGAAACGAAACTTCCTTTTTTCGTCCGTCGAAGGTTAAGCGTGTGCGGGCAAAAAAGAAGGCTCATAAAGCGCTTCTCTTTTTTCGTCGGCTGTACAAGGATTTTCCAACGAGCAAAGTGTGCCATCACACGTGTGCGGCCTGTGTTACGCGCGCTTTAAAGGCCAGAGAGTGAGCTGTGAGTGGAAATTGATGCCGTAGAGTAGCCCGAGAGCTTATATTAGATAAGCGAAGGATTGACATCTTTTTTTTGTTTCTTTATTACCCTCAGTTTCAAGCCATTACACGGCTACTTTTGAAGCTCGCCGTAGAGAGAGGATAATCACTGCTCGGGTCTTATGCCCTACAAAGCACGTTTTAAATCGCCCACGCGATAACGCTGTCCTCTCGCTTTTCCCTACAATACCGAAGCTTTCCCCTTGTATCTTTACCTTGATAAGTTTATCCCCTCGGTTCCTCGGACTTTTAATTATTCAATTTTTCGTTTTATCCTTTCTTAATCGTCTGCTTTAACAATTTAACAAGAGAAAAAAGGCCAACGATAAAATATAAAAATCAGTAATGACAGTCGCGTGTCTTCGCCGACAATTTCTCCTTGAGCTTCAAATTATCGGACTATCGATCGGATTAATCTGAATGAAAATTCGTTTCTCTTCCGTTTTAGAATTCGTGACAATCCTGACGTCGAAGAATTAATTTTCTCGCCGCCGGAAAAAGAATCGCCAGGGCCAGGAGAGGAGGAGGAGAACGAGACGATGGAGTTGGAAATGCATAGAAGGAGAGCGAGTGTTCGCGTTAGCGAAGAATAGAAGAAGAAAAACTATAACCTGCGCCAGCGAAACGAAGATTATTCACCTGTGCTCGAAGAAGCCGCGGCTAAGGACGACGAGGCTATAGTCAAGTTCCTCACTTTTAGGTTTGTAAAAGGATAACGCAAAATAAAACGTTGACACACGCCACCCCCTCCCAGTGAATAGGACAAAAACAAACAAACACTCCACGACACAGCGTTAAAAGTACGAAGGAGTAAAGGAGGGGGGGGGGGAAGAAGAACGAGACAACACTGGAGATTACATTACGATGATTATGACGATGAGTCGTTGGCGTATACCATAGTCTAAGGCGAATATACGAATCACATCGAGACACTGTAAAAACGAGTTTTCTTACGATAAACGAGATGTACATGCGTTTAGATTTACGTTCTGCGTCTGATCGTTTATTTTTTGTATACCGATCGATTGACATTTTCATTTTGTTATTTTGTACTAGAGCAATGCCACGACGACACACGTACACACACGTAAATAATTGTTAAGTGGACTTTCGGCTCTGAGAATATATTATTATGTTTGAAGTTTTTTAAAATGTCTTTCATTGAGTACATGTATACGGCAAAAGTATGTTGTTTTATTTTTTGTTCAGATAATTACAGTAAGACGCAAAGTAAAAAACAACGGTTATGGTGCAGGTATACTTGAGAAAAATTGAACTACACTCTAACGCTGCAAAGAAAGATATTTTCATCCCTGAACTATCGAGAATCCTGTTCGACTCAAACTAACGATTTCAGATCGATGCGTTTGCGAGAGCTAACAACTTTCCAATCCGTAGGGCGAAAGAATCTTTCAACCAGAACACTTAAACTTGAATTTAGTGGAAAAAATTAAAAAAGTAATGAAAAAAAAACACAAATAACCACACGCGACCCGAGTAAGCGCTTAAAACAAAGTATAAGTGTCAGCAAAACAGGATGTTAGTGCACGGTCGCTCCTGAAACAATCAACAGAGCTTTGATTAGCGATTTTGCTATGAAACAAATAATTACAAAAAAAAATAAATAAATAATAATAAAGAGTCATATACGAAAAATACTGGAAAATGATTAAACATGAAGTTTAACACTAAAAAAAATATACACTCTTCAGATAATATTGCTACATGAAAGAAAACTTTAAGACAAAACATGTCGCTAAATAAATACGATATTAGGTAGATAGATATGAGGAAAACAAAAGACAAGTTTGATCATTGAATCGCTCCCACACAATCGCAAGCGCAAAGATTACTCTCAAAACTAATAATATTAATAATCATGTACGTTTAAGTGTTTAATAAGAAACAAAAAAAAAAGAAGAAATATGATTAAAAATGACATGAATAGATCGCGAAAACGAAGAAAATTCACTTTCGAAAAATGTCATCCGCATTAATTGATGATTAACAATATAGAAGACAAAGTCATACTTATATACTATAATAAAAATTTCTATCTTTGTCTCTTTAGAAAATAAATATCGTTTAGAGATTTACACTGCAAATTTATGTGCATACCGCATAGAATGGATAAAAAGTAAAAAAAAAGAATAATAGGTTTTCAATGTACGGCAACTATAACAAAACTTATTACGTAAGCTAAATAAAAGGAAATATATAAATATAAATAATATACATATATAGATATCAGTCAAGATATACAAAAAAGACACTGTAAGTTACGTTTTACAAAAAAAAAACAAAGATTTTTATAAAAATTCATTGGCTTCTGTGATAAGAATTTAATTTAACAACGTTTCGATTCGACGAACAACGATATTTATTTTTTCATAGGCTTTAGGTTTATCCAAATAGATATATATTTCTCTCCAAAAATACTCTCCATGTTGTAAATCTTAGTTCGAAGAGGCAAAAAAACACAAAAGAGAATAGAAAGTACAAAAAAAAAAGAAACACGCTCTTGGTTTCCCAAAATGAAATAATCGGATTTCCACGGAGAATTTTGCAGTTTTTCTTTTCCCCCCGCCCATTATTCGATAAATTCTAAGGAGAAAAAATAAATAAACGAATAAAAAACGATAGAAGAGGGTCTTTATAGGTTTCTCTCAGCTGTTTAATCACACCGCTATACTAATTCCAGTAACAAATATCACGTCAAGTGACAGGCTCGGTGAAATGATTCGATTGGTGCTAAATCAGTAGATTTCCCCCTCCCCTCTCCAGCAGCAAAAGCAGCGCTTCATAGTTCATGCATTATACTCGCGCGCATTAGCTGACATATGCCGCATACTCAGGGCCCTCGTTAGTATAGAGGGCCCAATCAAGCCCCCGCTCATCGCGGAAAGTATAACAAGCTTTGTTTGTCGACCCGGCTATTTTCCATCTCCCGTAGAGAGTGTATTTGAAAAAAGAAAAACGAAATAAGGCCGCGTTGTACATTTCTTTCTTTCTTTTCTCAAGGGGGTTTAAGGGAAGACGGGGCTGGGGGGGGGGGGGTGTGATGGCGAGCTTGAGATGCGCGCGGCTTCCGGGTAATACATAGATAATGTGACAAGCGCGCAGCCCCTTTCTTCGCGGCACGGTTCTCGTATTCCTGTATCGCACCTAATACCGACGTATATTGTATTGCACCAGACTTACTCGCGCACGCACACGCACACACACAGAAACGTTCTACATCGGTCGTAGGCCGATTATCGAAATTTAATATAACACTGCGCACACCCGTTCTATATGTTTATATACCTCTACGTGGATATATCGTGTAAGTGGGTGTGTATAGCAGCGCGTCTAGCGCGGAGCGCGAGAGAGCTCGGATCAATCAAGGCTATATAAAACGTCATCTCCGCACGCGCGTCCACTTCTCGCGGGCGCGTCCCACGAGTTTGGAGCTTCTATGTCTGTCGTTGTTTTTAGAAAGTCCCCGCGAGAATACGCGTTACGAGTATACGCTGTGTACCTCCCCACTATAGGCAGTGCTATGGGCAATTCGACAAAAAATAACGTTTACCAGCCGGAACGATCTTGAAAGGGTACAAGAGAAAAATGGCAAAGGGAAATAAGCTCGCGACTACACGTAATCTCGTCTAACGCCCTATTCGACTGTGTAACGTTAAAAAGCTTAAAAATTTCTGTGTTTGATGTAGAGTAAACGTATTCCTCGCGCGGCAACAAAGGCAAAAGAAAAACCTAAGTATGGAAAATCAAAGCCGGTTAAGCCAGTTTAACCGAATCTATTATAACGAAGATGAAGATAACAGTAGACACTGCGTAGTTGCATGAGAATAAAAAGCTGTTAAATTGTATCACGTTACGGAGATATAACGATTTTTTTTTATTTCTGTGAAACAAATGTGAAACCGTGTTTATTTGAATCCTGAAACAATGACGAAACAAAAGCCTAGTACAATGCAATGGTAAATATAAAGTAATAGATATAAACGTACATATATAGCAACGGCTCGTTTGAATCGTCCGATAAAAAATGTCGATTACAAAGCTAAAGAGCAGCAGCAAGTTGACATCCCAGCGACGTGAAAATGTTTGTCGATTAGTAATTAAAAAAAAAAATACGAGGGGAGTCGGTTACTACGGCCGCGGCTTGTGTATCGATGATAAGCACAGAGATTCTATGAATATATAGCTAGAGACAATAAAAAAATAAAGAAAAAAGAGTATAACATATTATGTTTCTCCAAAGCCGCCAGCATTATTATAGACGACGTTCATATAAGTAATCCGTGTTGATTAAATATATAAATAACGCAGACATGATTATAAATATATTTACGTATACACATGAAAAAAAAAGATTATATATTTACAAACAGACGAATAAACATTATGATATAGAGGATGGCTCTCGAGAGGCACGCGTATTGTTATGAACGAGGCTCGAGAAGCTTTTGCGGTGACCGTCATCAAGCTATACGAAATACGCGTGTCCGTCGATCCGCGCAGACAAATGTGGTTGATGTACCTAAGATGTATTCAGAAGGAAACACTAAAAATGAGGAGGTATTGAGCAGCAAAAAATGGAGGAAGACAGAGATAGAGTAAATAAGCTCGGTAATAACAATTGAAAAACGTCCCAAAGACAATATGTATGAAACGTTGAATATAAAAATTATATGTATATATATGTACTTGAAGCACATGAAAATTAAAAAAAATAATAATAATAACGGAACAAACAGATATGTCCATCCATAGGGGAAAAAGATGAAGATTCTTATCTCCGGTGGCCTATTATATATTGTTATGATTATTGTTGCATCAAAAAAAAAATCGTCGATTCGAGTACGCGCTATCGTGACGAGAGAGTATGTTCAATGCGCAACGGCGGCTGCAAAAGCCGGTGAAAACGCCAAAATTGCGTCCAACGCGGATAAAGGTACGAGAACGGCCGCTTGCACAGTAAAACACCATTAAAAAAAAATAAATATTATATATATAAAATAGACAAAAAAAGAAATAATAAGCAAAACAAGGAAAAAAAACATATACGAATTATGTGTACACGAATAATAATAATAATAAAGAAAAGTGAATTTTTTCGTTCCCAAGCACTCGTGCCGCGATTTGGGGCCGTTGAAGAACGAAAAAAAAACTGACGAAGATATTATAAAAATGTCGAAATATGGGCATGGGCGAAGTTATCGAAACTCGTTTTTTGTACACACGCTTCTGCCTTTGCTTATGTTTTCCGTTGCAAGGCGCATAACCGGCCGATGGGGACACGAATTCCATATTAATCTCGCTCCACCTTCGTTCTCATCCTTCGCACTCACCGTTGTATTTATTCTGAATTGTTCTTTATCGCGAACGAATGGTTGGCCATTTGAAACGTTATATAGTTTGTACGTTATCTAAGCTTAGCGTTTTTCGTGTTCCTTTTTTTTTACGTATGTAAGGTTTAATTTAGCTGTTAAGTTTCTTGGATTTCTTATACTCGATATAATAAGTTGATAAAACGTTTGTATGAGCTGCGTGTATTAAGAGAGTGAGCGTGTATATGTAACGTTACGGTTGTATTTCTCGGTCTGCAACAAAAGATCCGAGCGCGAGGTATTTTTATAAAATTGCACCGGTGCATCGAGAGAATTGTACAGGCGTGTTCCGACGACGTAAGAGGAGTAAGAGACGAAAACGGTTTGCTTGAACGTCCTCCATCCTCCCCACCCTCCCCGCATTGGTAGAGCCGATCATCAAGGGATACAAATATTTTTGTTCCAATGAAAAATACGTCTATATTTTATTATGGTCCTGTGGAAAATAGAGAGGAACATTTAATTTCCGACGATCGTTGTATACACACACCAGACACTATAACGATGTTTTCAAAGCTCTAAGGGAAATAAGAGAAAATGGATTGTTTACACGAGTCATTAGTTTTCAAAAAGACAAAGAAAGAAAAAAAGATATATACATATAGATAAATATATATATATATTTTGCAAAGCGTTAAATTCTACTGTATTATAGTCGAGAGATGAGATACTCTACTATTTATAGACTCATCATTATTTTATTATCTCTATCCGCGTCCTTCTCATTCGGCCGATCGTTATTTTCTTTGATTCGCTAGAGCTCAATTATAGCGTCGAATAAGAAAGAGGCGATAAAAAAAAAAAGAAACAGACACTTCGATCATATCGTATATATATTTTTCAAATCTTACAAACCACTCGTGAGTAAAGCTGTGTGTTATCGCGACATCCGAACTGTCTTGTGCGCGAGAAATATATAGATTCGAATTTAGAATGAAAGAAACAAAAAAGAAACGAATCGTCGAGCGGAGGCGAATTTAGCATCCTAACATTTAATTATCGTTATTATATATTACGATTTGTATATTGCGTGATTTGAGTCTTCCTTTTCAACCTGGCCGACAGAGTCTTCTAAACGCTCGCGAGACTGGCGTCGCAACTATATACGTCCGCATCCGATTCTTCCTACGTACTTCCACTCGATAAAAAAAAAACAAAGAATAAGAATAAGAAACAAAAAGGAAACTAAAAAATTTAAATAAGCTTGAAATGCTGGTAAAGCGGGCGTTTAAAAGAATTTGGCTGCCGGGTGTACTCAATGTACAATCTTTTGCACGACGAGGCCAGAGACGAAGAGAGAGAGAGAGAGAGGAAAAGGTATAAACGCACCGCGATATACGTGTCCTGTGTAAGAGTTTGTACGACGCAGCGCCGAAAGCGCGTTGTGATTATTGTTTTTCTTCTTTGTAATCGCTAAATAAAGTTCACCGGTGCGATATACATCTGCACACTGTGTGTATAATCATACGAGTGAGTTTGAAACCTCCAACACTGCTGAGCTTTTGATACAGGGCATACGCGTTTTAAGGTAGTACTGTCGTATATCGATTTACAGTACAGATTTTTATCAAATTGCAGAATATGCTTTTAATTAGCACAAAAATTGTTCAGTTAAATTTT
>JAPYYQ010002592.1:0-18549 GCA_030522585.1 Anagyrus pseudococci
CTTGTCTCCGTTGATCATAGCTAAATTTCTAGCGAATAATGGATCACTTTTTTCATCCACAAAAGCAAGGTGATCAGCAAAATGATCGAAATTCTTTACCAGCACAGCTTTAATCAAATCTAGATCTCGAATAACCAGCATCGGAGAAAATAACGTTATGTCTGCGACGTATTTAGCACTTTCATGCATGTCATATATTTCTTTTGCCATATCATTAACGTGTCGTCTATTAACAAGAGTACTGCCGAACTGGCCAAGAATGGGTACGGCGCTAACGATGGGTACTCCTCGTTCAGTGAAGCGACGTCTTATTTTATAATGTTTAAACACAACATACGTTAAGCTAAAGACAATTATCCATATCCAGTAACTCATGATGATTGATGCTTACTTTGTAATAATTTATTGATAACACGAAACTTTATATAAATAACTTAAACGTTGTTAGCTGCTAATTAACACTTCGCGTTGCTAATCTACGGACGCTGCTCGCAGCTCTTTATTCGCAACTGCTCTCACTGTCTCCATCAAGACGCGAGTAAAGCAGAAATGATGACATAATTCTGGACAAACGCAAGTCGCGCTTCAAGACACTTATCTTAAGGAAATAAATTGCGAGTAAAAATAGACTTGATGCTATGGCATTTTTTCCTTTGCGCATGATACATGTTTACAACAAACTTTTTTTTTGCCTCCTAACTTTCAAGAACCAAGGATAACAGAGTTTCAACAAAAAAATTAAACAAATATCAAGTAAACAAAAATATATTTTATTGAAAAACTGGTTTTATTCAAATTAAAATGATAATTTTAAAACGGCTTCACTGACACTTTGTTTAATGTTTTTAATTGGGTTTTTTATACAGCTGACGATATAAACAATTAAAAATTGAGTGAAGGTCTGGGTACAATTTTTAGCCAAGCCCCTCCTTTAACGACAGGTGTTATCGAATTTGGATCATACTTGATAGGAAGGCAGGTTTTCTTGCATGATACCAAATTACATTTAGACAAAAGATGTACAAACAGCGTTTTAATAACAAGAATCGCAAAACGGTTGCCAATGCACATTCTTGGGCCTAAGCCAAATCCTAAGTTCGTAACATCATTGCTAACTTTTTTGTCCATGTATCTATCAGGATTAAATTTATTTGGATTAGTGGTACATCGGATCTTTATGAATACCAACAGTTGGAATCATCACTTCTGTTCCCACTTTTACCATAACAGATTTTGAATTTGGCAAAGCTGGTGGTAGTTCGAAGTCCTTGGAACATATTCTAGACAGAAAACCCATAGAATGCATACGGAGCGTTTCATTAAAAACTGCATCCAAATACGGCATATTTTTTATGGTTTCGTAAGTAGGTTTTCCATTGTGATTACTCATAACACTGTCAATCTCTTCTTGAAGTTTTTCTTGAACCTCCGAATTAATGGCTAATTCATGCGCTAATAAAGCCATAGCATCAGATGTTGTGTCAAAACCAGCAAGGAAAAATATAAAACATTGTGACGTGATTTCCAAACTATCCAAACTCGAAGAGCCAGTTGTTTTACTTTGAGAATCGATCATTAATTGCAGCATATCTGGCCTCACTATTCCCCTTTCAGCTCTAGTTTTTATTGTTTCATCTATGAGGTTTATGAAAAAATCAGTATCCTTTCTTGATATAAATCTCATACCGAACTTGTCTGTAAGTTTTGGAAGGAAAGCTATGAGAATAAATTTCATTAGCACACCACTTTCATTTAACGAACATCTTTTTCCGGTTGTATAAAATTCGTTGTTTGGATTTTTTAGACTATCAACTTCAATACCAAATGCACAAGTCGCTATTATATCATTTGCAAATCTGCCAAATATGTCTTTAACGTTGACAGAATCCTGATCAACATACAACTCGGTGACTTTCTCGGTGAAATTTTCTGCACAATTTGATATTAATCCAAACATTGTTTTCAACTTACTCGCAGTAAATGCTGGACTTAGCAAATTTCGAGTTTCACGCCACTTCTCACCATTCAAAGCACTTAAATTTTTGCTAAATAATGGATCATTTTTTTCGTCTACAAAGACACGGTGATCAGTAAAATGATCGAAATTCTTGACCAACACAGACTTGATCAAATCTAAATCTCGGACAATCAGCAATGGAGTGAATCCCATTATGTCCACAATGTATTTAGCACTTTTATGCGTGTGATATACCTCGTATGAGATATCATTCACGTGTTTTTTTTTAAATAAATTGTAAACAAAAACACCAAGCATAGGTATAGGGCACGTTATGGGAACACCTCGTTCATTATAGTATCGTCTTATTTTATAATGTTTGAATACAATGTAAACCAGAATTGAAATGATTAACCATATCCAGTAATACATTTTTTTGGCACTCAATAGGTAATGACTTATTTAAAAAAACGTAAATTATTTTATAAATATTTTGAATATTATAAATTGATAATAATCTACTAATAAACACGCCGTGTCGCTTCTCTACGCTCAGTATTTCCAACGATTCATTCGTAACTGCCGTAACTGCGTCTATTATCAAGGCGTCAAAGTGGATAAGACAAAGACGATGACATCACTCTTGACGTCACATATTGGCGTATAAAGAGCATTTAAGTAAGTCACTAATCATAAAGAAATAAATGATGAATATAGACTTAAGATTGTAGAGATTTTTCCACTATGTCAATGATCACTTTTATTTTGATATGCATATCATTGCCAAATATTTATTATCAAAGGCGGTTTCACGTGTACGAACATCAAATTATTTTCTTAGAAAATTATTTATAAATAGACAATAGTACTTCAAATACTTAATTATAGTTTTTGATTTGAAGAGAATAATTTTAATGGCAAAAGTGTAAGATTGTTATCCGCAAAATGTAACGAAAATTAAAAGAAAAATTCAGGATTTTAGCTTTTGTCAATATTAGAACTTAAACTCTAGTAAAAAAATAATAATAAACCTCATCACTAGTAAATCTTATAAACTTGTATATCTGCAAAAATAATAATAGATTGATTCGAATTATATCGGTGTTCAGATAAGAAGAAAAATTTTTAACAATTACATATTTTTACTTTATTTGAAAAATCGTTTTTTATTTTTAAATGCAATAAAAAGCAAAAGTTGATAGCCAATCATTAATTTATTAATTTTCTTTTAATATAGATTATTGCATATTTTTATTTGATTATCAAAATTAATTATAAAATACTGAACACTTCATAAGTGCTATATGATATAGAAAGGTAAAAAGTCATGTTTTCTTTGAAATTACTGTCGTAAATGACTTGATGAAGCAAATAGATTGAGATAAATACTAATAAGTTATTGACGATAGATATCTTTATCTCCGTTGAATATTTGTATCTTGTACATCTAATTTTAATACTTCTTTGACCAATGTACATTTATTAAAATATGCTTCGGTATATAATTTTTCATTAAAAAACATATTGCCTTCCTAAATTAACAGTCGCCAAAGTAAAAGCTATTTTATAGTTTTTATAATTAATAAATTATAAAAACTAGTTACCTCAAAAGTTAAGTAAAGTTAGTCATTCAAAAAAAAATTTTGCACCACAAAAGTATAGTTTGAAAACTAGCAACACACGAAAGACATTCAGGTTGCCTAACGTCAGGCTCTGCTCACACGATGCGTACCTTTCTGTACAGATCGAGACATCCACTGTTAGTATACGTACCAGTTATTGCACTCCGTGCGATTGTATTAATATTTATGAGTCATTTTATCCGGAATACATTCTACTCCCAGTACAAAATTTCTTCGGCGATAATAAAATCCATGAATAATATATCTTGTAAAAGCTCAAGCTTGAACTATCGGCCAACGCCAAAGTAATTAATAACGGATAAGTTTGCTGTAGGGCCGAGCTTGAACAGTAACAGGCAGCTCCCTCGATCAAAACGGCAAGGGCTCAAAGAAGCTTCATCATCGAAGCCATACGCGTAACGATCCATCAAGCCATATCCTCTACATATTCTCAAAGGGCGATCGACAACTTTTTTCATGTTTACGAAATGCATCGGAAGAAGCCCCCGCTCCGCGTGTATACGCGCTCAACTTCGTGCCGAGAATTTTGATATGCCTTTGCGAAAATTCGTTGCGTCGCTTTTCTTGAGAAGCAACGGGAGTTACCTATTAACATAGAAATAAGCCTTTGGAGCTTGATTAAACGGACTCTGGGCGCATCACACCGCGCGACGTATAAATAATTGCTTATGGTTTTTATAGCAAGTTGGCCTCTTTTTTATTAAAATAAGTTTTGATGTTTTTTTTTTACTTTTTTTGTTTAATTGTAAACTGAAATCTTTTTATAGTTAATATAAAAAAATGAAATTACGTAATTCTGGTGTAAATACGTAAGCAAAATTAGTAAGGATCTCTACTAAATCACAAAGAAAAAGCGAAGTAATTAGAGTCAAAATTGATCATAATTATAACATCTTTCGAGGATGAAAAACGAGACTTCACTCCTCTCGAATCTATATAGCTCTTCGCATTGAAAGTCATGTCGAAATCTTTGAAATTTCGACGCTGTGTATAGCATCGCATAAATTTGCTGGAAACGATATGCGCGCTCTGCTTTCAAGATGAGCAGCATCAGCCATACTTTCTAAAACAGAAAAAAACAGCGTATAGGAAAGACCCGGATAAGACGGGCATACCAGAAAAGATAACATGTGCTCAACTTTGCACGCATATGCAATTATTAAGGATTTATAATCATACGATTGTGTTAAAATTGTGAAAGATTTTTAGCGAATGTAATTAGCCGGCATATATACCAAATAAGTTTTCTAAAAACATTTTCGGATTATGTATTTCAGTATTTTCTTTTTAATACAATTATTACGTGTACATGGACATAAACATCATCATAATCATCCGTAAAACTAATTAGACCAAGAAAAATTTAGTTTATTTCTTTTTTATTGTGCCATTAACACGTCTTGCAAATACTTCTTTTTTTATATGCATAATAAAATTTGAAGAGAAGGAATTTAGTACAAGTATTTCGTATTATGGAATATTGTAATTCGTACATAAGATACATCTGCACATTTCACACTTGTATTGATATTCTACATTATATTCATTTCATCAAGAGTTCTCAAATTTTCGGTTATCATTTGACTTTTATAATGTTCGGATATGATTTTACTAATTGTCTTTTAGAAATATTGCAATATCCAAAACTTTTTGCTTGTTATACTTTGCAAGCCTGTTACTCTTGTACTATTGTGCGTCAGTCATACCGTCTTATATTCACATACCCAAGTTATTTTATCAGTAAACTTGAAATTTCATGTAAGTTATTTCGTAGTTTGTTTAGAGACACGTGAAAAGAGCCTTAATTCGAAATCTACACTTTCAACAAGTATGCATTCCACCAAGGACATCACAATTATTTTATCGACATCTGTGATCTATATTATCTCCTTTATCCACTTGTAAAATCCAATTCCAAATTCTATTCACAAATTTGTTCCATATTCCTCATCACAACAATTATTCTCAAGCTTCAATCCAGCCATCCAACATCATGAAAAAACTGTTTCATCTCGGTACAACATTGTAGACGAGCGTTCGCGAAAGACCAAGCCCAAGTGACTTGTCTAGCCGGCTACCAAGCCACGCTCATACCTGTGTGTATGTGTGTCTCGGCGAACGTACGCGGGTCAAGGAGTTCAAGTGAAAGTATTAAATATCAGCGCTCGAATAAAGATCCTCGGGTTTACGGGCGAGGTAGTTGCTGGTCTCTTTACGAGAGCCTTCTTTTCCTCCCATTTTTTCTCTCTATCTCCTACGGCCATCGACTGGACGTCTTGTAAATTTGATGCGCGTGCGCTCACTTTTCTTTCTGCGGTTTTGTTCGTACCTTTTTTTTTCCTCTTGAAGGACACACAGCTTCTATACACGCTGTTGCTCGTTTTAATCAATTCACCGTTTACGAGCCATTATACTTCGCGCCTAGTTGAGCCTATATCAATTTTTTTTCCTCCTCCTCCTCCTCCTCCTCCTCCGAAAGAGAGAGAGAGAGAGAGAGAGAGAGAGAGAGGGAGAGAGGGAGAATGGGTTGATGTAAGCCTTGGGATGAAAAAATTTCGAAAGAACCGGCCGATATGGCTTCCGAACGCCCGACTCGTGTAAGTATATAGTCATCACAATAGAAAAAACCAACACAAAGTCGCGCCGGTCGTAAATTACCCGCGAGAGCCGAGAGCGATCGGTCTAATTATAAGTCAGCTCCTTTCTCGCGCGCTCGTTTCCGTATAAATTTTGTCCTCGCCAAAAACGAGCGTACGTACGTGTATAATATGTATATAGCACCAACGCGGTTGACCTTCTAATCGACTTGTGCTCGCGGTCGTTGGCGCACGTGTATACATATATCGAGGAAATGACTTCACTCTCTCCCTCTATCTCTCTCGTACCCCCACATGGGTATTCTATCCTCTCTCTCTCTCTCTCTCTCTCTCTCTCTCTCTCTCTCTCTCTCTCTCTCTTTTTCTCAGTTTCTTTTCCCGGCCGCGCGGAAGTAGCGGCTTGTATAATTGCTTTTTTTTTCTTCTTACACGCGCGTAGTTTCATGCTCTTCCCATGCTATTTGCAAACAAGCCTTAAGGCCTTTTATTACGGCTTGTTTAGTCCTAGACGCGACTACGGTGCGATGGAGGAAGACAATGAATTCTAATTTCGTATCCGAGAGAGGATTATACGTTTGGTAAAGGCACACACATACGTGCCTGACCTTTCTCGTTTCCCATGATAAGTATTAGGAAGTTTTGTGTCAAGCGTTGAGAAATATTTGTTTGATTCTTGGTGTTTTTTTTCTTTCTTCTCTCTCTCTCTCTTCGTATAGTGTATGTGCTGGGCGAGCAGGTTCGTAACCTTCTGGGATTTTATGAGCTACCAGGCGCCAATAGTTCGGCAACGTAAAATAGGGTCGATCAAAAATTGTTGTTTACCAACTTTCAAATCAACTGATGCGAATATAATTCGATCTGATAAGTTTATACACATTTACGTAAAGTCGAGATACACCGTATGGTTTTCGTTGTGCTATATATTTATAGGCATTTTAAATTATATGCACACACAAACACATGTGTGTATATGTCGTCGTAGCAGGCCTGCGTGCGCGTTTTGTTAAACGACGTTTTTCATGCTTTCGACTTTCACTCTCTCTTCGCTCAGATTAATGATTTTTTCGAAAAGAAAAATTTAAGAGTTCGCTCGGATAAGACTTTTATCTCTCTCTCTCTCTTACTCTCGCGGTGCCATTCGCCGTTTAGTTATTTCATTTGTTTGTTTAATTGCACCGCCGGCACATATACTTAATCGGCTGTTTCCTGTTTTTTTCCAACGTCCTTTTTATCGGCTATTAAATCGCTGAAACGATTCCCACTTTATTAACCAATAAACCCGATTATTAATCCGTTTAACGCTAAACGCGCAAAAAAGGTGAAAATAAAATTAATCTCAAAATCTCGTTCGAACATCTTTCTCTCTCTTTTACAGAGTTACAATTAGACGCGAAACCACCTATATAAATTACAAGGCGAACGAACAGTCGATACATAAGAAACAAACTGCGCTGGCAACATAAAGCCGCACACACACTCCACCTTTCACCTTTTATTAGCTTCTTATTTATTCAACGTCAGAGGCCCATCAGCATGGCAGCGGCCGCGGCGGCAATTCAATCATTCAGCAGATTTCACTCTTTAGCTCTCGCAGAGCAGCCTTTCAATCCTTCGCCTCTCTCGATATTTCAGCATCTCCCCCAGCCAGCAACAATATTCCCATCGTTCATACCACCTTATTGTGCGAGCGCGCGCGCGCAACATAGGAGCAAAAGAAAAGATCAAAGAAACGGAATGGCAGTAACAATAACAATAATGAAAGAAGAAGAAAAAAAACCAAAAGTATAATTTTCTCCGTAACACGAGAGAGAGAGAGAGAGAGAGGCGATAATAAATCAAGCGTCCGAGCGCTCTCTCGAGCTATCGAGCAACGAGATCGCGCGCAGGGAGAGAAGGCCGCGAGCGCTGTATATCCTCTGTCTTCTCTGGCGGAGATGCGCCCGTCATCTTAGCGGCGCGCTCTCTGTCGCAACACAGCAGCAGCAGGGCCCCCGAGGCGCCGCGTCATCGGCCTCGCGATTGCTTTCCCTCTCGATTGATATGCCTCCTCCTCCTTCAAAGGAGAAGCAGACTCCTTTGCACGGAAGGATATACATCTGCGCTGATCGCCAACACTCTCGCGGCGACTCCTTTTTCGGAGACAGCCGCGTTTTGTTGAGCTACACACGCTGTATACACATACCGATCAGGCTCGATTGCACCTTTTTTTGTTCAAAGCTACGACTCCTCCCTTAGCCTCGTGATTTTTGTGCTTGGACACGGGATAGAGGACTCGTAGATTCCACTTGGACGCTAAAATGAAAAGAAGCTTATTAGCATATTTGGCTTTCGAGTCGTGGAAGAAAGTCTGTTTACAATACGATACGGCTTTTACTTTCAAGAGTCGCTTTGAACTCGGAATCGTTAAAAAGAACGTTGTCTCCATTGTGTTACGCAAGCGTCTATTAGATAATATTAATCCTCGTCGTAAAATTGCCTACTACTACACCCTACACATAATCGCTTCGTTTCCATTACTTTCATTATCCCATTTATTTAACACCATATTCCAAAGCGTACTTTTTTTTCAAACTAAACAATTCATTCTATTCGTAAAATCCACAATAGTTTAAAAAAAAAAGAATTCCAGTTTCGCCAGTCAAAAAAAAAAAATTCCTCACATTTCGACGCGCGTCCCGTTCCATACCCAACACACATCCGCGCTCACACAACGGACACCGTTTGAACGGATAGCCCGAATAAAAAAGGAACGCGCCGAGTGCGCTTTGCTCTGATAATTCGCAGCGCATGTACTACACCCGAGAGAGCTGTCCGCGCGTGCAAAAAGGTGTCTCTCTCAGCTCTCTGTGTCTCGGCAGAAAAGCGTCGAGTCCGCAGCTTCCGTCGTTTGATTGAGGCTAGAGTGCGAAAGTTTCGCGGGACTCGCGTGTTTCCCTTCGCGCCGCCGCTGCTCGTTTTTGAAACGTCAGCGACGCCAAAGCACCGGAGATTAAACCTGAGATCGAACGCGCTGTAGTCGATGAGTAGCCCTCTGACTTTTCACTTTTCGCGAGTTGTATGCTCGCAAACTCATAAACGTATACGTACGTGTGTACGTATATTATGTACGCGTTATACGCTGTTGGAACACGTGAAATCTGATTTTAGGCGAAATCAGCGGCTCTTTATTGCAAGCTCTGATGCTCGGAATTTTCGAATAATGAAGTTACTTTAATGAGGGTACGGGCTGGAATTTTGGGAATTTAACGTAAGAATTTTGGGATCGGATTTATCGAGGATGTATATGCCCGAGGATATATAGCTCGCTTTTAGTTGATGTTAAATTGGGTTATGGATATGGACGTTTGATTTTCTTAGTATGGGCTTCGGGATGGAAACGGAATATTGGGAGATTTGCTTACACATTTATGTGCTAAAACAGTTGATCGTTAAAATTTTTCTTTATTCTTTTTTGCAGTAGGTAAAAACGGAGCTGGTTTTGATACCCTTGAAATAGATAAAGCTGCATTCCGCGATCTCGAGAGCTTTTTCAGAAATTAAATCAGAACTCGAATACGCGCATTCCAGTTTTTCGACGTTCGTCATCAGCGTCAATTACGTCCCGAAAGAAAAAGCCAGCGCATTAATTGATTTTTCGCCGAGCTCGCAACAATTTTCAAACGGCATTCCGCGGTAACACTTGCGCGGCAATGTTCCCGAAGCAAAAACCAACCTTTTCCCTAAGCGGAATGTCCGTTTAAAGCCCGCGCTTTTCCTCCGAAGAAATTTAAAATTATTAAAAAGAAGATTTCCCATACGAAACAAGAGCTTATCTTTGTTACAACCGAAACTCCTTTCGCTTTATATCTATCATCAATCCGAGATTAATCGAACGAAAATGAAATCGTCGAATTAACACCACGTCGTTTCACTTCCAAGTCCAGCCTATCCGCAATCCCATAGAAAACGAAAAAGAAAAAAAAACATAACGCTCACACAGCCAAATCGTCCTTGTTGCATACACAAGCCGACTTATATGTATCCAACCTCCCCTCGACGTATACATCTAAACGCGTGCAAATCGCTAACGATACACGAGAGATAAATACCAAGCTGATGGACCGCTTTCCATTTCTCCAACAAGAAGTCGGCGCGCGTCGATTAGCGGCGATATAAAAGCCGCGCGCGGGGGGAAAAAAAAGAAAGAAACGGCTATGCAGCGTGAAAACTCTCGTTCGCTTTCGCTCTCAAAGTGATCTCGAGAGCGACTCGTATATGCCAAAGTCGCTCCATAACTGGCCACTTTGTATACATACCCGAGCACGCACACATTTTAACGAACTCGGGGAATTCGGTGGAGAGAGACCCCCATAGCCATCGGCCCGTGACGCGCGAGATCGGCCACGAGAACAAACTCGCATTGTCGTGTCCGTCAAGTCTGTGTATGTACAACCATCTCTTGGCGAGTCCATCCAGAGGATAAGACGCGGCGATAAGGTAGTGCCGATGTTTGCAATTATCTACCCAGCCCCCTCTCTCTTTAACGCCTGTGTTGTGTGTTCTTTCTTTCCCTCGTTTAATTGGCCCCGCCTCGCAGGAAGGACGTCGTGTTAAGTTTGTACAACGGCTCATTTTTCTCCGGTTTTTTCTTCTTTTTTCTTCGTTCATCGCTATGCAGAGATGGAAGTTGCGTGCGCCAATTGAACGAGCCGTTGCTTGCGGCGAAATTAAAGCGCCGCGCTCGATCGTTTATGCGTTATATCCTGCAGGTGCATATCATTAACGCTCAATTGTCTTATTAACCGAGGAGGGAGGGGAAAGAGTCCATGGAACGAGGTGATAACTTATGAGTACACCGATGACAATCAACCGAGTCCCATGGAAAAAGAATCCACACAATTATCTCTGTTTCCCGCGTCTCACCTACCTAGCCCTGATACCAGGGCGAATCAGCCTACATAAAAATCAAGCTCTCGCAGAGCAGCTGCCCCCGTGGCGGGAAGAAAACAACGGAATCTCCAAATATACCGCGGCGAGTGTACAAGAGAGAGAGAGGGATATTCGGAGCGAGACTGTTACAATACCGTATAACGACCCAGCAGCAGTAGCAGCGGGCAACACAGCGTCCCGAAAACTCACTGACACGGATTCTCTCGACCGAGAGGAGAGCGTTCGACTTGCTTTTTGCCCTCTTCTCTCCTCTCCCCCCCCCCCATCCGCAACACCCATTCCCAGCCCACGTAGTCTTACACGCGGCACTTTCGTTTTCGGCGGTAAAAGTGACTCGACCGATTCGCGCTCCGATGGAGTCCTCCTTTGGCACTGCTACCAGTTTATCTTCCCCCCTCACCTCGCGCGCGCCTCACCTTTTTTCCCCCTGGCGTTTATACGCGAGAAGAAAGAGAGAGAGAGAGCAAAGCCACAGGAGTCAAGCGAGTGATGAGCATTAATGGCCGACGTGTGATTTCACGGACTAAGCTCGGCCGAGCGCGTAACCGACCCTCTCTCGCTCTTCGTATACCCATGTACGTTTGATGTTTGTAAATATGATGCCGTGCTAAATGAGATATGCTTAGCTTATCGCCGAGGAGTTATGAGAGGCATCATTCGCTATGGGAGGAGATTAGCGTTTGGAATGAGATGCTGGCGTCGTATGTGAAGGTACAAGTCGTCTTTTTTTCCAAGGATTTGTTGTCTATGTGTCTTGATGACACATGGAAGTACACTTGGTACACAACTATACTTTTCCCGATGGTAATCTGCTGGACTTGTGTGCAATCGCGTGGTCGCGCGCCGAGATTAAAGGAAGATCGTGAGGTGCAGGGGACGAGTTTACGGCTTCCTTAATTCGCGGCTTTTTAAGCGGCCGAGATTTTTCGTTGGCTCGCCTACGGTGATAGTATGGCGATAAGCAAATGTGTGCAGACCGTGAGGAATGAAAAAGAAAAAAAACAGACGGTGACCTCAGACGGGGGGGCGTATACGGTTGCTTTTGTGTTACGGACGACTCTATAACCAGGCGAATGTTCGACCTCCCGCTGGCTTTTGTTTCTGCCTCTCCTTATATGCCTCGCGTTTGTATTGTCGAAAAATCGAACAATAGATTACGCGAGAGCCCCCATCCCGTGTATACTGTAATCCTAGAAAGGGGAGAGGGGGCCTTATCGGAGCATCTATTTTAATTCGGGTTACGTTGGCCGCTTTTAGTCATTTAACAACCCACCCAGTCTTTGTTTCCCACCCAAACGAAAAAAAAAACAACCATAATATACACTTATATTTGTCGACATGCGTAGTATATGAAAATTTATAATTATAATCTCATTACGAAGAAAAACAAAACTCTCGTTTCATTTCTCCCAACAAGCCAAGCGCGAATATGATTCCCCCCTAATTCGAGCTTGCCTAAATCCTCGCAAGGCCCCGCGAATACGAGCCTATCTCCCCCTCTCGCGAGAGAGTAGAGCCGGACGCGTAAGTGTACCACGCGTATAGCACAACGGGTGCACGCGAGTATAATCGCGGCGCGCGGGGAGAGAGGCCCCGCGACGAGAGAGGCCCCCGATGTGTATCCAAACGGTGGTGGGGGAGGAGGGGCCCGCTGGCAGGGAGGGTGGGGGGCAGAGAACCGAGAGGCCCCCGGTGTATCCCGGCTTAGCCGGCCGCAGTCGCAGTAAGCGAGAAGACAGCATGGCGCGACCAGCATCACCGCTCGCGGCCCAAAGCCGCTCTGCGCTCGGCCTTACACTCGTCGCCCTACTCGCCCTTCTTGCTCGTGAGTTCAGTTTTATTATTGGGGTTTTTTTTAGGTGGTAACGTGGATTTCTTTTTCTTTTCTCTCTTTTTTAATTATCGTGTTTGTAGACGATAATGAATTTTTTTCTTTCATTTTCGAGTTATGGGAGAAAGTCAATATGGAAGTGTAAATATTTGGATTTTTTTAATATTTTCGTACTTGTTAGTTCGCTGTTTGCTGAGATTTTTATGGTTTGGGTTTGGGATAATGAGGTTGAGAACGCTGATTGTTCTATTTGCGCATTTTGCCGAAACGCATAATATTTTGCTATTCGGAATTTCAATGGAGATTAAAAATAAAGTGTTTTTTTATGAAATATGTTACTGTGTGAGGCATTACGTGTGTCCAGCTTGAGAGTCGTGAGAATCCCAACTTTCTTTTTAAGATGCAGACGACTTGGATTTTTTTTTTAATTTTTACGTTTCGTTAAATCAAGAATCAGTGTGGTGTATAAAAATCAGTTTAATCGATTTATTTCTTAATTATAGTTTAGATATAACGGGAGTATGATATTAAAATAACGATAATTTGCAATTTAGCAAGTCAATACTTCGTAACATTCTAAGAAATGTTTGCATATTTTTGAACTAAAATAACGATTGTCCAAAAATACTAACATCAGACTGTTTTGATTTTACGAAAAAAACATATTCTAATAGTGAGTTTATTGAACCGGTTTCTATCGTAAAAATCTAGAATTTGAATATTTTATTATATTCTCGCCTTAACTAGAACTTCCTCGCGACAACTGACGGGTTTAACCGATAATTTCTATGCAGAGAATAAATCTTTGATTCAGAAAAGTAATATCGAATATTCAAATGTCTCGTCGCGCGCAGACTATAGATAAATTGTCTAGAAACAATCGTCGCGAATAAGAAGGTGAAGAACAAGAAGAGAAAGATAAAATAAAAAAAAGAATCTCGGGTCTCTTTAAAAAAATAAAAGAAATAATCAGGAGAAATTACTATGGCTACCGGAGTTAACGGATGTAGGCGAAATGGTCTATCTCTCTCTTTCGCGACACTCCAGTGCGCTAGCGGATCTTCGTTAAGTAAAGTAGCGCCTCCTCGGCCTCTCTTTTTCATTAATTTTTATCATCTCGAGATTATTTATACGTTGATATTCGGCCGCGTTAACGATCGCGAGAGAGAGAAAAAGAAAAGATAAAAAAAAATAAATAAAACGGGGCTGTTTTATTATTTTCTTTTTGTTTCGCTCGAGACGTGTATAAAACGGGCTTTTATGAATATTTGCAACTTGTAAATACGCGGTAAATCAATGAATTTATGCCCCGGTGATTAGCTTGGTACTTATGCTCGTGTATAATTATAACTTTGCTGAGAAATTTATTTGCGGAGGATTATATTTTACAGAATGCGTGTAAGGCTAATTTTTGCAAGCGCACAATGTGTAACCCGATTATTCCACTATCGAGAGAAATGTATTTTAGCGAAAATTACAGGCTTTGTTTCGTAAGCGAACGTATACAATAAGATCTCAAAAATTACCGTATAGCCTAAATAATCGAAATACCATTTACTTCTGTACTGTATATTTAATCGTTATATATTATAGACTATACAATTACGTGTAGTTTTTCTTAGAAATATTTCAGCCATATGCAATACCGACTTATTTTTACTAAAAATATAGTACACACACGCAACCTCACTTTATAAAAAAAACCATCAGATTATCAAATCCACATTCGCTTACACATCTATACGCACACGGTGAACGATGCGATTCGAGATTTTCGCGCTTGCCCTTCGGAGACGCTTCTCACCCCAGGATGGAGGGGGGGGGGCGGGGGTCAGAGAGCTGGCCGCATCTTTTTTCCCTTCATCATCTTCTCACGCGCGATGAAAATTGCCGTTGCGTAAGTGAGCGCGCTAATTCGCGCCGCAAGCGTCTTTCTCTCTTTCTCGCTTATGTATACACGTTATATAGTATACACATCGCAAATTGCCTGTTGTAACGCGTTTACATATATTCTCCCTATATACCCGGCGTAACATCATCCTCTCTTTGGCTTACACATGAGAAACTCTCTCGCTCAAGGTGAAAAATCCATCAAAGAATTATTAACAAGCCCGTTTGCGCTCGCGCAGCTTCTTCCCCCCGGCGCCTCGTGTCTTTGTCACCGCGCGCGCGAGAGCTAAGACATTTTTGGCAGTTTGGCAGCATCACGAATGCTTCTCTCGGTGTGTTTCTTCATTCACGCATCTGACACGCTGGGAGGGGATCCGCGAAAAAAAACATTCACCCTGCGTGGATCATTAAGTTATTATTAGCGAGAGAGAGAGAGAGAGAGGGACGGGTGCCTGGGAGAAGGTTACGCAAAAGCCTTTCTCAGCTCTCAGCCCTAAGCGGCTTGTAATTGTGCAACACACGTGAATTACAGTGCTATAATCGCTTGTCATGTATACATACACACATATAGCGATATTATAATACAGACGCGGACGGCGTTATAAGCGCGTTTCGCGCATAAAAAAAGAGGCGCGCGCGACGCATCGTTTCGAAAAGCAAAAAAAATAATACAACAAATTTCTCTCTCTTTCGGGGACGTTCGCTCGGTGAAATTCGAGAGAGAGAGAGAGAGAGAGAGAGAGAGAGAGAAAAAACAAGGCCGTTCACCCGGTGAGAAGCGAAACTTTTAGCCGGTTAGAGTCGCACAGCACGCCGAGAGAGCGTTTACCTCTCCTCGGCGTTTGCGCAACGCGGATTTTAATCCGAGATTGCAGCCGAGAGGCTATACGCGAAAGCTCGCCGTGGACGGTTCACTGTCAATGCTGCGCGACTTTGTCTTCCGCTCTTTCTCTTTGTAATAACAGGGGGGGGGATCGGTATGATGTTTAGGACGAGGTGAAAACAATCGAAGGGAAAATAAGAGAGAGGATCTCGGGGAGTTGGGTAGGAGTGAAGGGAAAGACGTTCGCCCGATTATTCGCGTCTGATAAGATTTTGAAATTCATAGTGGACGTACCTGGGTTGATTAATATACGCTAGGCTACTTCGGGATAATGCGGGCTGATTGTTGAATCTCGACTTTTGCGTGCGCTCGTTATTACTCGCGGTCGAGAGCAACTTTCTAGTTTTGGTTTTTTTTTAATTGCGACACTCGGAACGAGTGTTTTTCTTTTTCAACTGCATTTGTAGGTTGTATCGGCAGTGGCTTTGGAATATGTTAAAGCGATCGGTTTTTTGTAAACATTTAATTTCGAATCGACAAATTCACAGAATTTGTATTATCACAGTGAAGGTAGGAACAAGTGTACGCATAAGAAAGTTTATAAGCAAGCTATACGGGAGATGAAGTTACGTGACTAATCACTATAGAGCAGCACATAGGATACACGAGAGAATAAGAAAAAAAGAACACGCGAAGAAACGACACAAAACGACGATTTCCCGTGAAGAAAAGAAAAAAAACCTATCCAGGAACAGCTCGTCGCGGGTTAACAAGTCATTATATTCCCGGGCAGTAGCCGTGATTTTTACATCGTTTCTTACCATTTCTTCCGGCGGACGCGCTCCATTTTTTTCCCCCTTCCAATTCTTTTTTGTTCCCCGGCGAGTTTTCGATTTTCCAAAGCTTTTTACGCTCGCCTCGATCCCTCTATAACCCAGAGCGTCAATCTTCGGCCGAGGCTCCTCTGACAAATTGTCGCGGAAGATAAATTTTCGTTTGGAAAGTGAACCTGAACTACTTATCTCTTGTGTACCGGGCGAACTTTCTTAGAGGGGATTACGTAAGTGGCCTACAGCGCGTTGTTCGCTCTACTATCCGTATTTTTTTACAACGAGCCGCCGATTTTTCTCGTACACGCATGCATACAGCTATATGCTGTCCAAGTGATAAAAAAAAAGAAGGAACGGTCTCGAGAAAGTTTCGAGAGGATGGCGCGTTAAAAAATCGGCATTAACCGCCCCGTGTGTGCCGTCTCCTCGTTATTCGATTATTTGACAGTTTTACGCAGGAGTTTCGCTATAAGCGCAGCTCTCCTCGTTTATTAAAACGAACCCGAACAACCGTAGGGATTTATGATTTGCGCAGAGCGCGAGCTTTCTCCGAAAATGCCATTCGCGCGTGACTTCACCCATATAATTCAAGGGGGGAGAAGGGGCTTGCGCGTGTATCTCTCGTGTGAGTTAATAACAAGAGCCGCGAAAGGAGAAGAAGACGCGCGTATTAGCACGTTATACTCGCGCTAATTATTTCTTGCTTTAAGCTGCCGCTAGGGAGCGAGAGAGAGAGAGAGAGAGAGAGCGGCTTCGTTTGAAAAATATCTCTCTTCTCTTGTTATTTTTCACGTTTTAACCGTTTCTTATAAGCGCCAGGAGAGCTTGGCTTTCCCCGAGAATCCTTGGTTTATTCCCGGACAATCGTCGTCACTTGAGAATAAAAAGCAAAGTGCCCCCTCTGCTCTCCTATAGCCTTTCTTCAGAAAGACAGATGCGGGTAATAGGATGCCGTATTATGCCGGCTCTCCTTTTTCCTACCCTTCTCTTCCATTTTTCTTTTTCTCTTTCTTTCTTTTTTATTCGTCTTTCTTTCGGTGCTACCGACGACGATTTTCTCGGTGAAAAATTGTGGGGTTTGGAAAAAACAAAAAAAAAACGCGCGGAATAAGATGCAGATGCGGCGGCTTCGTTAAGCTTGAAATAAAAGTCGTTCGAGCATCTAAATGAAAGCGCTTAAATTCAAGCACGAGGATATAGTTTTCTTAGCTCTGTCTTATACTCTCGTGATACCGAAATTCAAAGGAACCAACACCCCAAGCTTGATCGATCATCCTGGCAGCGTGACCTATAGTTTCAACGAGTTCTCAAACGTTTACTCACAACAATCACTTCCAAGGTGTACGCCTCGAACCGAATCTCTTTCGAATCATCTCCACAGCCAGAATAGTCGTTCACCCAACCGCGGCGGCGCAATAAAAAAAAAAGGATAATTTATCACCGAGCAAGATCCGCTCTAAAAAACAATAAATAAAAAGTGTGAGAGGCAAAGAGGAAAAAAAGCGAGTATATCCAGAGATAATCGAGCCTCGGAAAAAGTGTAGATAAGCCTATAAACGCGATCTCTCCGCGCTGTATACCGATTGCAGCTTCATTAATCCCCCCCGACGAGTCGTTTAGTCATCGAGGATAGATTCGACGATCGTTAATCGAGTCTATGTCGTAACAATACACTAGCCACAGACGACGAAACGAGAAAAATCGGAAAAAAGAAGAAGCAGAGAGCCGCTCAGCTTGATTTTTATCGCCAAGTGGCTCCAAGAGAGCCGACGTGGTGTAAAAAAAAAGGAGCGGAATAAATATGAGGATAATCCGTGACGATGTGAATGAGTAGCGGAAAGAGGAAAAACATGTTGCCGCGAGGAATATTCTTCTTTTCTTTTTTATATGTACAGCTCAAAAAAAAAAAATGAAAAGAAATAAAAAAAAATAAAAACCAAATGAGAATAAAAAATGAAAAGAAATAAAAAAAAAAAAAAAACAAAACCCCGGGGGGGTATGTATGGGTCACGGCACCCACGGTAAGAACGAAGTTCTTTAAACTGTATG
>JAPYYQ010002593.1:0-17482 GCA_030522585.1 Anagyrus pseudococci
TTTTGGAAATTGTCTATAAAAATTATGGTAGCGAACAAGGAGGTCCAAGATTACCGTTGGAACTACCATAATTTTTACTGAACCAGTCTCTCCGTGCATTCTTGTTAGTATATATATTTCTTTAATTACGTACTGCAAACCGCAGTGCACGCGTTACTAATCTCCACAATGGTAATATCACTCAAAGTAAACGCGAGGATCAATAAAATTTGTTTTCCGGCTTGGTTCTACAATTATCATGCCACAAGCATTGCCGGTACAATAATTAAAACGTACAACTTTTGACCGATCGCTCGCTCGGATGTCTCGAGATTCGAGAAATCAATTTTAATTCCATGTCTCTATTCCTTAGACTCTTTGTTCCCCAATATAACAAAGAAAAGAAAACCAGCAGACAGTCTGCCCTTCGAATATTCAAGAGATAAAAAACAAACTTAGTAGATTACTCCAGCATATATATTAGAAAAAATAACTTCGGGGCTAGAGTAGTAGTTAAGAAGGAAAATCAGCACGCAATCCTAAGCCTCTCGCCTGGAATTGTGTGTAAACAACGGGTGCTCGTGCATATAAGTGTCGCGAGGAGAAGAGCGTACAGCTGCGGAACTGTGTGTTGTGCGCGCGCATACGCAACGCGAGAGACAGCGAGACCCCCCTCCTGTGTGTCCTGTACGTGTGCGCTGTCTGTGTGTGGAGGCCAAGGTCATCGGAGCGCTACTTGCGCTAGCTTTTAAGTTCGATTGCTCTCTCGCGCAAAAAGACTGAGCCTTATCGCCTTGGCTGATCTCGGCCATGGATGAGTCGCTATTTAAAAATTTTGGAGGAGCTATGTCTCTAGGGGGAATGGGATAAGAACGAGTGTAACTTTGGATAGTTATGGTGTAGGTGTACGCTAATTTTTCCGGACGATCGTTTCAGAGATTAAAGCTCGATTATTTGTTTATTTTTTTATGTAAACAAAAGGAGTCTCGATTAATAACTAATCAACGCCAACGGCACACGAGAGCTAAACAATAGAAAGTTGAACGAACGTTTGTTGCTCTCACTTGCTTATTTCGCTTTTCATCCAACTCTCTCTTTTTTTTTATTGCTCTGCTCCTGCTCTCCAAAGCTTATTCGTATGTAAGTGCATGTGGGCTTGCACACAGAGAAGAGAGAGAGAGAGAGAGAGAGAGTCCGCGTCGAAGTATTGATCGTTCAAGCTCCCGTGCTCTCTCTCTATCTTTCTCTCGCGGAGCCACGAGTTGCAGCAGCAGCACAGTAACTCATACAGTCGCAGCACGGCAACGGGCAACCGACCTTACCGGGCTCTGCCTTTACCTGCACGTACATATACCTGCTGCTGTTACTACTTGTCATTGCTATCGCTTATTATTGCTACGCTGCTTTATTTTTTTTTATTCTTTCATCTTTCCCTGCTGCGATAGTCTCTGGTTCAAAATACCTTATAGGTACACCCGAAAATTATCCAGCCGCTAAAGGTTTCAGCACGAAATCAACAAAATTTCACTGCAGCTCGACTAAAGGAAAAAAAAAACAAAAGATCGTAAAAAATATCGCGTCAATGAAAATATATATCGGGAGCTCCGAGCTTACGGGCTCTCAGTATAGCGGCATAGCCGATCGACGAAAGACGACGGCGCAGAAAAGAGCGAGAGAGAAAGAGAGGAAGTTGAAAAGTCCCGAGCTCTAGATGGACGCGCGAATTTCAATACAATAGCCCGACCGGATTGCGAGTGCGCTCTTTCTCTCTCTCTCTCTCTTTCTCGCTCTCTGACCACAGCCAAAGTCGCGCCGTTGCCTTTCTTGCCGCGCGAGAATAGCCGCGTATGTACGTGGCGAGCTTCCGCTTCTTTCGACTCTGTTTACTTTTTATAACGTCAATTTGATTCGCAATTTTTCTTTTTTTTTATTAACGCGAACTTGCCCTCTCTAGCTCCCCCTGGATCTCAGATAGAGCTGCATGCCATCGTAGGTGAACTATAGAAAGAAGAAACTCGTCAGGATAGAGAATAGAAAGTTTTGTGCGTTTGTCTATAATCGTCGAGTGCATTATCGTTGCGTGTTTGCGACAGCGAATTAACCCGTACTCGTCCTGCAACTCACTACATTGCAAGCTCCTCCTCCACTTATCTCCGAAGTTAAATTTAAAAAAATGCAATGAACATTAATTAAATGCATCGTTGAATGTTCGGACCACCTTTCCCTCGCATGGTATGGCCTGAGCCCACCTGTGTTACGTCTTGGCCGTTGTCGTTTAGCGTGGACTAGCCGCAGCCAACCGATTTTCGTACACCCTTATAGCGCACAACAAAAAAAAAAACATGCTCGTGTCGTTGTTGAATCCCGATCGAAACAATATATAGTTTAGATCCCCCGTGTACACGCTGGAACGCACACGTAAATTCAAGTGCGTCGCCATTATCCTCCAACGCAATCAACTCGTGTTCGTTGCATGACCAAGTTATGTATATATATACGAAGAGTTTGACGATTACATTCGTCAGGCATTGCTTGTTACACGCGTCGTCGTTACGCACGTCCTAAGCGCGTGCCTAGTGCAACACACGTCCACGGGCATCTCAACGCACACACATATCTAAATGTCCATATCAAATCCCGCACAGACGGCATTGAGCAACCTGGAGGAGATGTCACAGAGCCACGGTAACTACCGGCAAGCGGACGCAGGAGGTGGAGGCGGAGGTGGCGGAGGTGGAGGCGGTGGACACAACAGCGGCGGCGCACAGGAGCGCAGCCGCAGCATCGGCGGGGGCCCGATGCGCTCGCGGCCCATGGAGAAGAGGCACGACACGTCGCGCTACAGCGGCGTGCCTTACCTGTCGCCGCCCCTGCCCGAGAACTGGAGGAGAGCCAACTCGGACTCGGCGCTTCACCAGAGCGCCAACGAGGCCTGCCAGGCCAACTCGTCCATGGCTCATCGTCGAGGTAGCGACGCCTGTTAGTCTCTCTTCTCATTATTTTTATGTCTATACCTTACCTTCCCTCCCTTTGTTTTTTTTTTTATCTGTTTTTGTATTTCCACCAAGCTAACCCCTCCTTATCAAAAAATTCGAGGTGACACTAAAAATACCAAATTTTTTTTCTCTCACGCCAATGCAGACCAGCGAGGACACAGTAGCTCCAGCGCCGAGAACAGAGACTCGCATCATCACCACGGCTGCCTCGAACGACCGAGATCGTCTTGCGAAATGCCAAGAGTACCCGGTATTAAGTAAGTCCAAATTTCAACAAACAAACAAACAAACATTATCAAATCGACTTCATTAAATAACATTAATTTTGTTTGGCCCACCCCAGCGTTTATCCTAGCTCGCAGCCTCCAGGCCAGCAGATCCCCATAAGTAATAACACGGGCTCGCTGCCGGATCTGAGCAACGTCCACTTTCCTTCGCCGATTCACACGCCTCTCGACCAGGAGGAGCACTCGAGCGGCTCGCAATACAGCAACGTACGTAAATCCATTCGGTATCAATCGGGCTTTCATGAAGACTTTATTTCTTTTTTTCTTTTTTCACATATCTTTTCTGTCCACTTATCTCTCATTTTCCTAGACTTTTTTTCTTCTATTTTACTATAATACGTATTTTATTATACGTTTATATACATTATTCTTTTCGATGCATATATTAATTCCTCTCTCTCTCTCTCTATCGTTTTTTTTCTTTTTCTTTTATTTATTCATGTACTTTATTGAACTATTTTCTATTTTCTTGATCAGTCGTTTTTTATCGCCAAGTGTTCTATGTTACGCTGCGTTTTTTTTACCACATGAATTTCACTGGTCTTATTTTTAATCTCCTTATATCTGCGCTCATCAGAAACAATTGGATATTATGTACACCAAACCGGAGTATCGGATTCATATATAGGGAAGATTTGCTGTTACGAAACTTACAGTGTTTACATTCTTTTTTTTTATTATTAATCAGTTTTCGTTTTTCATTAATTTTTACATGATCTTTTTGTTTTTGTTTCAATGATCAATAACAATATCGATTTGAATGCTGCTAATTACAACAACAAAAAATCTAAATGTTTACTGAAATTCTGCACATTCTCACTAAAGCCTGCGTGTTGTCGTGAAGAATTTTTAACCAGAACCAAGTGCGCAGCGATCTTACATTAAAAAAAAAAAGAAAAGAAAAAACGAGTAACGACAAGGTACTGCATTTTTTTTAATACGCAATTTTGCACAAGTCACGGTCATATAGCTTACCTAAAAAGTCAGAATACAGCTTTGTTTGTAATGAAGAGCGTAATTGAACGAATGAGCAAATGAAACAAAAAAAAAGAAAAAATAATAAAAATGAAAATAAAAACCAAAAGAAAAACAAACGTACACAAGGGTTTATGTACGGTGTATGCTGTCATCTATTGCAGAGTCAAACGAGCAGTCCTACAACCTTGTCGCCGACCAGCTTGGCACAAGCTGGAAGGCAATCCTTTACGCAGGAACACAGCCCGCCAAGTGCCCAAGTAAATATCCTTGCGACGCCTATAAATAGTATACATAGCAAAGCTTTTTCGGCTTTCCTCCTTTTTATATTTAGAACTTTTCCTCACCCCCATATAGTTACCGTTGGCTCTTATCTTGCATCATGTTTTTTTTTTAAATCGCCGCCCCCACCCCACCCCTCCACCCCTTTCTCCAAATGCATAAGTATATGCCCGCACACTGGACACGTACACACAGCAAAACACACTCACACACATACACGTTTGACTAAATTTTTTTGGTTGTTATTAATAAATGAACTTTTTTAGTTTTGTTATAAAACGAAGGCAATAAATGATGGTTTGAAAACAAAAGCAGCAAGCTGTAGATGCATGTTTTAGGCACGTCGTTAAAGCTATATATTGTGTAAAAAAAGTGCGATAATTTTTAATGGCTCGTTAAAGCAAAGCGCCATTATTAACCGAAAAATCTTTACTGTTTAACTGAGCTAATGCACACTGCCTATGTTAACTTCTTTTATCCTGTACAACTTTTAAGACTTTTTTTTCTCAATTAGCTATCGTTTTTGTTATTTTTATTTATACTTCCAAACTTTGGTTTAATTTTGTTTACTTCTATACTTTATCAGTGTTTATCAATGTTGTTTGTCATGTATTTCAATGTAGTATTTAAAACATCAAGTTATTTCACTCAGCACTTACAAACTGTTTTTTGTGTATTACTCTATAAAGGTAGCAGTCATAAGATTGCTCTTATGCCAGCGTTTGCAGCTCTTCGTGCCTTTAATCTTTTGATTTAACCGTTTTTACCATTTTTTATTTAGCTTATTTTGTTTTATTTTGCCTTGGTTGTAGAAGTTTTTTATTATTTTGCAGACTCATTTATTGGTGCCTGTTAGCCATAGGTATCTACAATCCTGTAAGGTTAGTAAATGTTGGTTATTTTATGTTTTTTTTTACGTTTTTCTTTTTCTCTTTTTTCTATTGCAGTTTTTCACCGAATGTTTTTAGCAGCAGACTATAGTTTTACTAATCTTCATTGCTATGTTTAATATAACTATACTAAGAAAATTAAATTCAACCTTTCCAATGGATATTGATTATGTGGTTGAAAATAAGAAGAAAATAGGCAACACACTATTTTTTCCTTCTCACCGATACTCCTTGAAAAGGTTGAATTTTCTTTTTCTCTTAACCATTAGTGCTCTCAATCGCCACAGTTCATTAAACTGTAGCATTATTTAAAGTGCATATAATTAAAAATGTTCATTCACATCACAGATACGAGGTGCAAAGATAATTATGTGTATTGCTTTAATTGATTTTATATCAAACGTGTAATGTTAACTGATTGTATATATGTGTACATAAAACAGTAGCAGTAAGTGTCAAGCAATAGAATAGCACTTGCAAGTAGTTTAAAGCGTTTGTCTTTTTCGCTGAGGAGAGGAAAAGACATATCGTTATTACGACTGAAATCGGCAAATCTTGGTCAGCATATGAACATGTTAATATTAAGTAGTAACTCTAGACCTTAGCAATACGTATGAAAATGAGAGATTAAAGTAGAAATATACCTATTACAAAAAAAAAATATTAATAATCGAACGAGAAACCAAAAGTCGAGAGGGGTTGTCACGATTAATCGAAGCGGCAAGCCAAGGAAAATGTACACTTCAGTAAAGCGTTTAACGTTTGCCTCTTATTTTAACATTAAAGCAGGGCTTAACGCTGGACAGTAACACGAGTACGTCGCAGCAGGATTTACGAATAAACTACTCCCAGCATCAAGCCCAGCCACAAGCAACGACCGGCCAGAATCCTCAGCGAGTATCGCCGGCTAGTCAGAGTCTGCCACAGCCAGTGCCTGGCTCCACGTCCCCCAGCATCCAGACTCATCCGATTGCTCACAGTCCAGGGCACTACGTGTACCATCAGCAGCCACACAGTCCTGTGGCACCTCAGAGTCCGGTGAGACCATTGTCTATTTTTACCTTCACTACTTTTGATTGATTTACTGAAAAGATTTAAAATAACTAATTTGAAATTGATCTGTAGAATGCTTCGCAAGGGCAAGTGCATCAGCAAAACACGATGAGCCATTTCAATTCCCTCAACTACAGAACGCCTCAGATGGTGAACAGGCCGTCGCCTCAATCTTCGCCTAGTCTTACTTACCAGGTAAAGAACACCTGTGGCCGAGTGAAGCCCTCGAGCAGCGTATTTGATTCGGTTATTAAATTAATGGATTATTGTTCAACAGGGAAGTCCTTTGAGCTACAGCAACAATCCATCTACTCCGTCTAGTCCAACAGGGCATCACGGACCACCAAATTTGTCCCTCGATCCGCAAGACCAGAACGTCTTTATCAATCAAGTTCACGCGGACTTTGAACAGTTCAGCATGGTAAGTCGATCGGCGTTTACGTAAATTTTAAACAGACTTTTGTCGAATTTCATACCTCACAATCTACCTGTTAACATTACATGCACTCTCTTTGTCAAGGCTCCAATCGTAAGTATGATCAGAAAAGTCAATCGCATTTGTGGTTTAGTCGTTTTGTGCTGGATACGAGACTTTTTTTCATTTTTTTTTTTTTTAAATACTATTCCTGCTTTCAAAAGAAGCTCTCTACAAAGTCTCTGATTCAACGAAAAAAAAAGAGTATACGAATAATAAAGGCCATAAGCGCACAAAAAAGTGTTTACTTCTTCAATCGACTCGTTTCCAAAAAGTGTTTCTTAAAAACGAATGTTATACACGTAAACAAATAAAAATTCGAGTAAGAAATAAAACAGACATCGTAACATAAGCATGTTGTTCGGTTGAAAGATTATGAAAAATATTTTATGAGATGTCCAAGGGTTTTTTAAACCAATTATCTGTTGCCTGCCGTCATTAGGATTGGGCGCAAATGATGCAGCAGCTCGAAGATACCGGTTATTCCTTGAGCACACCGTTGGACGAGGTGATAACGAGCTCTTACCCCTTAACCTTTGTTTAAAAATGTGTGCATATACATATATATGTATGCATATATATTATTTGTATATACATATATATACACATTTTTTTCATGTTTTCATGTCGAGTTATATACACAAATGTCTTGCATACGAGCGCTAGTGCTCCATACTTTTGTTTTTGACAAATTTCTTTGAAAGTTATATTTCTCTAGTTTTCTTATGATTTTTCAATCTTCTGTTTATGAATTGTGGAATGACTTCAAAGGCGACTTCATGTAACCCTTTCTTTTTTTGTTTTCTTGGAATGTCTATTTACCTTTATAACATGTTTATTAGAAACAATGTTAATCATTCAAACGATAAGAAGGATTTTTATTAATTAATAATATATATTAATCCTCTCTTTCAGACCTGACAATAGGCAGTCATATTTTTCTCTTATTTCATTGATGTTGTAGATGTCTGTTTATTTTATCGAACTTAATTAGATTTATATTTTTAAAAATATAGTTGATACATGCTTAAGAATTGTTTAAATATCAGTTATTTATTATTTTTGTTTCTCCAATTTTTCTCTTTTTCCCAATAACAAATGCGTATTTTCTCTTGTACAGATGGATTCGCCGTCAGCGACAATTAATCCTTTTATGAATTCACCCAGCCATACCACTTCTTATTCTCAGGTAAGTTAAAGTACTTGTATCGAAAATAATAATATCTATCACTGCATCATAAACTTACTGATGAGAGAAAATTTTAGAATTTTGATATTCAGAGCGATGTGCTAAACGTAGCAAGTGAACTTGGTAGCAACGATACCAATTATTTCGGTACAAGTCCGCTGCAGCAGTTGGGCTACCAGTCGAGAACACCGACAACAACGCAACAGCTGACTCCTCAAACACCTAATACGCCGACTATAACACTCACAGGTGAATTCGAATTAACAAAAACTTTAAGTATATGAAATATCAAGATAATATGAAAAAAAACTACAAAAAATAATCATTTTTATTAACGCGTCAACTGCAGATTGCTCATTAGGACCAGATGATCTCGTGAGTTCAGACTTTGGCAAAGACTTTAGCTCGTCAATTTCGGCAAACTTTGTTCAGGATTTATTTCCTTCGGAAGATCCGTTGGCTCAAGATTTGAATTTACGTCAAGAAGACATCAATGCCTTGAGACAAGGACTTGACCCACTGGATTTAGACGAGCTGCAAAGGCTTGCTAATGCCGACATGGTCATTTCTGACCCAACTACTGAGGCCAATTTCAGACTGGAACAACGTTAAAGAGACGCTGTTGGCGGCCTGATAATTGGAAAAATGAACTATTAATTTTATATTTAATTTTTTTAATAATGTGAAAAGTGCGCGGCGCGCAGAGAGCTGAAGCGATAACTTTAAGTGGAAAAGACGAAAAAGATTGTGACGACACCACGGTGTGTGAACAGTAAATGCGCGTAATAACGATTACTGAAAATTTTATTAATCAACTCTTTTTTTATTTTATACTACTTTGTACATTGTGTCGCGTATAAAAATGGTATCTACGATTGCCAGTGACGATAATCTGACTATTAAAATGACAATGATCGCAAAAATATGATAAATAGTGATTGTCATAAGAATTGCCGTAAACGAAGATGATCTCTCAGAAGCACAAAAAATCATTCATTGATATAAATAAATAAGTATATATGCCATAAAGAAAATTGCAGATATGCAGAAAAGTTGTAAAAAGATCTAGCTGTAAACGAACAATACACCGACGCATACAAATATGCGTCGACGGATCGTTCTTCATAACAGTAAATATTGTTTTCTTATTCATTTTTTCTTTCAATATAAAAGTCGCCGAAAAAACAATTGTGTATACATACTGTACTAAAAATGTTGAAGTAATGGTATCATTTGATCCTTAGTTTTATTTTTAAAATATTAAAACTGGTTCATGCAGCACATGACGAGAAAGTAAGACTCAAAAGAAAATATATACACGTTAAATAAAATATTGAAATATAGTTTATCTTTTACTGTTTATTAACTGTAATGTTGTATTGTGGAATTTTTGCCTACATAATAACTTCTTTTTCAACTTGAGACAGCCACGGTCAATGAAATTGACGTCTAAGACTTTATGATTTATTGATGTTTTAAATTTGATTTTATCCGGACACATTTTCGATGCTAAAAAGTGCCTTTGATTTAACCAATACGAATAAAAATTAATTAAATTAAACAAGAAATCGTTGATGTTAATAAATTTTAATTAAAATATGGCACTATAGCATTTTTTAACATTACTTTTTTAACAGTAAACGCAAAATAATAAATTATAAAAAATGTTGATCTTTCCATTTATTAATATTTGATGTAATTTATATTTAAAATTATAATGTAAAAAAATTTTAAATAAATTATAATAGCGAATCTCAATGTCGAAAACAAGCTGAAAACTTTTGTTGTTACTTAATCGATTAAACCAAAACCGTCGTTAATTGTAAAATTTGTTTCTATGTAACTATCACATTTCATTCTTCGATTTTCTTTATAAGGACAAGGTGTTTTTTAAAATCCTCTCTTTTTCTAAATCTTCATCTCTCTCTACCTCTTTCTACCTCTCTCTCTCAATCTTTCTCTCTATTCTCTTAACTGCGACTACAAGCACTAGCTACTTTTCGAGCACTTATTTTATCTATTTTTATGAATGTCTCTTGCATGCACATACACGCACATTTTAAACGCAAAGTCATAAAGTCTTTGTAGCACAAGGAATTTGTAAAGATAGTGGGAAAGATTAACAAAAGTAAGAATCAAAACAGCAAATGGATAAATAACAAAACTAAAACAGAGCATTTTTGTTAATTCCTCCCTTTATCTATGTTCATTCCTTTTTTGTAAGAAATCTTAATAAGCTATTGCAAAAATGACAAAAGTATTATAATAATATGGAGTAAAAAGCAAGTGGCACATATTTGATTGTACTCACATGGTCTCCATGGTTGTCAATTCTTTTTGAAAGTATAAATCTTGATATATTAACTAGTCGCGGTACATAATAAAGCTAACAAAATAAGCGCTTGATATAAACAAGTTACTCAAAGAAAGGCGTAAAAAATCAGCGAATTGTCATTAAAACTTCAATTTAATAATATTGTAAATACATATGATACATGTATGTACGTATATACATATTGAATTTATGTATAGGTGCGTGCGCGCGTGTGTGTGCATGTGTGCGTGTGTGTTTGAACAGTAATTCTGACATTGAATAGTATTGTTCCAAAGTGTAATATTTTGTTTGTTTATGGGAACGTTTGAAACTAGAGTTCACACAACAAAAGTGCCAATTGCTGAGTTCTTATATTTTTCGTGACGCTAAAGTGGCAAAACACGTAGTTTACCGACTTGAAAATTATAACGAAGTCTAAATTTTCTATTATTTTATAGTGCAAACTGTTTTGATCTATTTCTTTATATCTAATTATATACAAAATTAATAATTTTATAATATTACTTACTCTTTTTAACTAGCAACATTTTAAATTTTTATTTTAAAATTATTTCTTTCGTTGATTTAAGTAATTATAATAATATAATAAGAGTGGAGGGTGCAATTAAATGAACTCAAAATGTGCCAAACCGTTTAATAGATGACTTTCTTGTTGATTCTAGGCCTGGCAAATAGACGAATTTTCATTTATAGAATATTTTATGAGATTTATACGTCTGATACATGATGATTAAATTTAAAATTAAAAACTAAATTGGAATGCGACAAAAGTCAATTTTTTCGAATAACTTTGACTGTGTATAGTGCCCAGAGTATGAAGAGATGTGTTTACGTACGTGAGCGCGAGCGTGTGTGTGTGTAAGCATACGTACATACATTAATTTCACAAGAAAGAACAGGCTACTATTCTAATTGATAAACTTTTACATAGTGACTCTTTTTTATTGCCTAGTACTTAATTCGTAAATGTAAATTAACATGGTAAACATTATCGTTGTAGCTCATTGTATAAATAGAAATGCTGGCACACACTCATACGCTTTTAACATGTGAATGGTTTTATTATTGATTTATACGAATTTTAATTTTTCGCTACATTATTTTGCTGCAATGTCATTACTGCTCATATTATTGTTATGATAATGATTATTATTATTATCGCTGTTGTTATTATCACTACCGAACTTTTGTAATAATCTTCAATTTATATTTTTTATCAAGTTAGAAATATATAAAATCAAAAAAATGTAAATCATTAAACGAATTCAATATTTATTTGTTAAATACTTGTTACTTTTATATCAGTTAAGTTATAAAAATAGCATTATTAAGTTAAATTTAAAATTGAATAGTGTAGATTTGTTTTCATTGTCAAGCATATTGATAAACTTTGAAAAGATGATAGATTTACAGAGAGACACATGATGGTAGAAACAATTTTGAAAACAAGAAAAAATTTAAATATATAACTGCGCTAGTTTCGAATGTTTTCTCAAGCCAATTTTTATTTGTAGTTATCACTAATTTGTGTAAGAGAACATTGATCGAAATCTTCGGTGAACATGCAATATAAAATATTCAGTACTTAATCGATCTCGTAAGCAAAATGACGTTATAACGTCTAACTTATTTAGCCTTTTAGTTTCTCTCTGTCTCTCTTCTCTTTTTCATTTGTATTTCTACTTTTATTTCTGTCCCCCCAATTTTTTTTATCTTCATGAAAAGAAACCGCAGAATTTCGCTTTTTTTACATCTGTATATGTAAACGTAGATAAGAAAGTTTGTATATATGATTCAACTGGCTTGAACTGCATGAAAAAAAACTGGAAAATTCTGAATAAATTGTTTATAAAAAGAAAAAGAACATTGGTCTCATGCTCTAGTACTTTAAATCGAATATCAACCTGCAAATGATGGACAAAAGAATACGAGATGGAGTATGATAAAAATAAAACAATGTGTGTGCGTATGCGTAAATACTTTAAAGACAACTGTAATATTTGTATATAGCTAATGTTATTTGTGGTAAATTATGCAAATTACACACGTGAATGTATGTGCATCTATATGCATCAAACATCAAACATCCACAACTTGCACTACACAAAAAAAAACAAACACTCAAGGGATGCATATAAAAAAATACTATAAATAATTATTATCTGTATTTGCCAATATATCGTTGTATCATATTATTGTGAACACCATTTCTCAAACATCGATTTTTGTAAATAAATACAGAAAAAAAAATATCGAGTCTTTCGTTCTATTTAAACTCACCGTTACTCAGGCAGCCATGCCGAATGAGCATTATTTTATCCAGCGATGGAAGTTCCTAACGAAAAATTATTGTTCAATAACGAACAATGCGTTGAGAGATAATAAAAATAGCGACGTTTTTTCTAATTATTTTTTTTTATTTTTTATATTTTTTATCTAAACTACAACATCTCGTTTTATTTACACATAATCATTATGTTGACACGTTTACAGACTCCGGATCGTGAGCGTATCCAAAAGTCGGAATATTTCTTATATTTTTTCTTGTACTTTATGCTTTTACAATGTTTCCACGCGAAACTTTATCAGGCCTAGCAAACAAGAAAATTGATAAGAAGTATTTTTTTTATGTATGTACAACGGTTGGCATTGTGAACGACATTGTAAGATAATTTTGTTCCTCGACTAAATTTCTTAGTTTTTTTTTCTTTTTGTTTAACTAATGCTAATTTTTCACAAAATTAAATATTTCTTTTCTCATGATTCTATACATTTTTAGGTACACAAAATAGGCTTGCTTTTTTTTTAATCGTAATTATTGTTAATGCAGTTGTTACATTTATAATACTTTAAAATACTTTACTCTGTTAACGTATATTTTTTTCATATACGCACCAGAGTCTATAAAATAAAGACCAGCACTTCGATTTTCTTCATGGAAAATGAAGAAAGGGAAATGTACTCTTTTTTCCGTGCGTATAAATAATCAAACTGTGCAAAAAAAGGGGGGGGGAGGTGCATCGATAACAAATAAAAATTCAGTTGTGTAAAGCAAAGTTTATTGCAGAGATATTAATAAATACATGGCTTTAACAAGGGCTTGATAATAAATTTATTAAAATAATAATTTGAGCGTACACGCATAAATGCACGCCGCGGGCAAATAAAATTTTTTTAAGCGGTTGATCATATAGTTGTTAATATATTTATGGCAACATGTGTTGTGCAACGTAATATATAGGTAAATATAACAAAAATTTATATATATTTATAAATATATAGAATATATAAATTTCAATAATATATATATTAAAATTAACAGTAAAAGCGTAATCAAAGCAAAATTGTGCTGCGAAGGCTTGCTGATATACACCAAAATAAAAATATTGAAATAAGAGTAATCGAAGTTTCGCAGTATACATATATATATATACTATCAGCCGAAAATCCAGTTTCGTTAATGGTACTTGGTTCTTTCTTTATTTTTTTTATCTTTCTTTCCTCATTTAACTTCTCTTCTAATACTTTTTTTTTTATTATTATTGTTTAAAAAAGTTCGAATAAAAATCGAATAATCTCAGTCACGTCGACTAATTTGTTAACGATAATACAAGGACGCAAGCGACAACTAGAAAGAATTTGTTTTTTTTTTACGAGCGAGGAAAACAAAAATTAATCAGAAACGTTCAACTCATTATCACAGTCCAAATCGATCGTTGTGGAAACAAGTATACATATATAGGGACGGGAGAGTCGGAAGGAAGGGGGAAGTAGGAAGGACGAATAAATCATGAAAAAAAAATTGTATATGCGACAGACGCGCTGTAAGGATCGGTTAGTTGGTCTGTATGACTGGCATGTAGAACTTGTGCCTGGGAGTGTCCCTGGTGTGCTTGAAGGGGGCCTTCTCCGCCTGCAGCAGTGCCGCGGGACAGGGCTTCTCCTCGCCGCCGAGCTTGATGTGCGACACGTTGCTCTGGCGCTGGGCTCGCTCGACCTTCTGGTACTTGTCGGCGCTGCTGTTGACGAAGCTCCCGTAGCTCCGCGCCTCGCTCGTGTGATAGAACGAGCCGCCGACGTTGAGGTTGTCGCGCGGCGGCCCGGACTTGGCCACGACTCGCTGCTGCTCGTAGCTCGACGAGGCGTAAGGGTTGCCCTCGACCTGCTGCAGGCTCGATTGACTTCTGCGCTCCTGCTGCTGCTGCTGCTTGCTGTACTCCTGTCTGCTCTCGCGCTCGGCTCGCTCGCTGCTCGCTATGCGCCGGTGGAGCGCAGTGTTGCTTATGTCCGTCGTCGAGGTGATGACGTTCCAGCGGGTCCTCGTCGGCGAGGCGACCCGGCTGCTGCTCTCCGCCCCGACCAGCGACTGGCGCGCGTTCGCCGAGTCGATCAGCCGCTGACTCCTGCTCACGTTCTCGGTCTGCTTCGACGAGTCGACGACCCGCTGGCTGCTCTCGTACTTGAGCTGCTCCAAGCGCCGACGCTCGAGCTCCTGCCTCTGCCTGATCGACACCTCCTCCCGATGCATCGACGACTGCGTCTTCGCCGAGGAGCTTTTGTTCTCGCTGCTGTAGGTCTGCTGCTTACTGTACGAGCCGCCGCTGCTGTCCATTTGGCTGAGGCTGAACGGAGCGGTCGACTGGACGACCTCGTGGCTGCTGCTCGACGCCCCGTGGTAGTGCTCGCTCGACTTGCTCGGCGAGTAGGACGTCCTCGAGCTCTCGTAATGCCGGCTGCTCTCCGAGTCCTGCACCGACGACTTGTACGTCGCGTTGCTCTCGACCTTCTTGCTAACGTAGTCGCTTCTACCCCTGAAATCGATCTCCGGCCTGGTGGCTTCCTGAGCGTAACTCTGCACCTTCTCGACGTTCTTGTACTGCTTGTAGTCGTCGCTGGTGCGCCGGGTGTCGATGTGGCCCTCCATGCGCAGGTGATCCTCTCGCCGGTAAACCTGCGCCTTGTAATTCTCACCGTTGACGCGCTGATAATCAGACACGTGGCTGCGGCTCGTCTCGACCTCCTGGGGCTTCTTCGCCACCTGCTTATCCTGCGACTCTACTCGCAACGTCCTCTGGAAGTCCGTCTCCTTCCTCAAGTCCGAGTGCCTCATAACCTTCCTCTGCTCAGTCATCTTCTCGCTTCTGTCGATCTCCTGCTTGGTGCAAACGACGCTCTGCTCGGTGCGCTTCTTCGTGAACTCGCCCTCGAGCGGTCTCAGGTTGTCCGGGTGCTTGATAGGCGCGCGCCGCTCTATCGTCACCACCTGCGTCGTCGTCGTCGTCGTCGTCGACTTCTCCGGCAGCTCGAACTTACCCTCCGGGCGCAGGTTGTCCTGGGGCCGCTTGATCTCCGCGCGCTCCCCCTTCACCGGGGCCTTCTCCTTCGGCTTCCTATCGAACTCGCCCTCTGGTCTCAGGTTGTCCTGCGGTATTATCTGCACCGGCCTCTGCGACGGCTTGTACTCCGCCGGCGTTGGCCTCTCGAACTCCCCTTCAGGCCGCAGGTTATCCGAGTGCTTGATCGGCGAGCGTCTCTCGCCCGGACCCAGCGGTGTCTTCTTCGGCACGTCCATCTTACCCTCGAGTTTCAGGTTATCCTGTGGTCTGCGCACGTCAGCCCTGTCGCCCTTGAGCGGCGTCTTCTCCTTGGGCCTCCTCTCGAACTCGCCCTCCGGGTGCAGATTGTCCACCGGCTTCTTCGCTCTCGGCCTCTCTGCCGGCTTGTACACCTCGGGCTTGGGTCTCTCGAACGATCCCTCGGGCTTCAGATTATCTCTAGGCTTCTTCACCTCCGCCCTTTCTCCCTTGCATGGTGCCTTCTCTTTCGGCCGGCGCTCGAATTCGCCCTCGGGTTTCAGGTTATCCGCGTGTTTTATCGGCGACCTACGCTCCGCAGGGCCAACCGGGCCCTTCTCCGGCCTCTCGAACGTACCCTCGATCCTGAGGTTGTCCTCGTGCCTGATCACCTCGACCCTCTCGCCCTTGACGACCTTGTAATCGTCCCGGCTCCTGGTATCCACAAATTCACCCTCGACCCTAAGGTTGTCCTGGTACTTGGTGATCTCAGCTCTCTCACGTACAACGAAGTTCTTATAGTCATCGCGGGACGTTACAATCTGCATATCACCCTCGACATGCAGATTATCCTGGCGCTTGATCACATCGACCCTCTCGGCCTTAACCGCCTTGTAATCGTCCTTCGGTACGATGTACATCGAGCCCTCCGGTTTCAGATGGTCCTTGGGCTTCTTAACCTCAGCCCTGTCGCCCTTGACCGGCGCCTTCTCTTTCGGCCGGCGCACGAACTCGCCCTCCGGATGTAGATTGTCCACCGGCTTCTTCTGCTTCGGCCTCTCGGCGGGCTTGAATTCCTTCGGCTTGGGTCGCTCGAACTCACCCTCCGGCTTCAGATTGTCCCGCTGCTTTATCGGAGAGCGTCTTTCCGCTGGTCCAACCGGCGCCTTTTCCGGCCTAACGAACTCGCCCTCCGTCTTAAGATTATCCTCGGGCTTCTTGGCAACCGGCCTCTCGCTGATCTTGAACTCCTCGTGCACTCGTCTCTCGAACTCTCCCTCCATGCGCAGGTTGTCTTGGGGCTTGCGGATGTCAGCTCGCTCGCCCTTCGTCGGAGCTTTCTCCTTGATGGGCTTGACGAATTCGCCCTCTGGGCGCAGGTTGTCCTTGGGCTTCTTCTGGACAGGTCGCTCGGCAGGTTTGAATTCCTTCGGCTTGGGTCGCTCGAACTCACCCTCCGTTCTCAGATTGTCTTGAGGGATTATTTGAACCGGTCGCTCAGCAGGTTTGAATTCCTTGGGCTTGGGCCTGTCGAATTCACCCTCGGGCTTCAAGTTGTCCTCGTGTTTAATCGGCACGCGCTTCTCCGCGGGTTTTACCGGTGACTTCTCCGGACGCTCGAATTCACCCTCGGGCTTCAAGTTGTCCTCGTGCCTGATCGGCACGCGCTTCTCCGCAGGTTTTACCGGTGACTTCTCCGGGCGCTCGAATTCACCCTCGGGCTTGAG
>JAPYYQ010002594.1:0-17479 GCA_030522585.1 Anagyrus pseudococci
TTAACAAAGCTGTGTAAATCTGTTATTTATCGAGATATCGCGTGTTTTGTCATGTAAATTGAAAAAACGTTTTATTTAATTTTTATTAATTAAATAAAAAATATTTATAAATTACATATTTAAGTAATTTTAAATATTAATCGAAAATTGCTTTTCAGTTATATATTATTGTTGAGAAAGCACACTGCTAAGATAGCAGCGGTTTTTAATTTTGAGATATTACAGCGGCATCGCGAGGTCAGCAATTGCTGAAGTCTCGGCTGCACTTTTTGGACTTTTCAGGATACACAGATGATCATTATCCGTGTTCCGCATCTAATTCCGACGCCCGATCACTAGATCCGGGTTAGGAAACTCTGCATGCCTTTCCCGTCTTTTTCCTACTCTCTCATCCTTTATTCCTCTGGAGCAGATACAAGGTAAGCGGTAACGCCCGCGTAAGTCAAGGACCTCTATACCCTTCGAAATTTGGCTGCAAAACGGTCTTTTCCGATCACGCATAAAAACCGACCGTCACGATAGGCGATTAGTATTTAAAGTATTATTAAACTACTTTCTAAAATCCTTTTCATTGTTGATGAATTCTTATCGTTATAACATAATTATGCTTATTGAGAAATGCGAAAATTGAGTCATCCGGAGAACTTACACGAAATCAGTTTCTTGCTAGAAAAGTTTGATTAAAGTCGATAACAAATCGATAAAAATTATTTCAATTTAAACCCACTTTGGATTAAAATAAATCAAGCAGTTTGAAAGAGTCGACAAAAGTGAAGGAAATAATACGGTCTGTTGTACAGCACTCAGGCCGGACATTGAAGTTATAAAAAAAATATTTTTAAAAAAATCATTATTTTCAAAAGTTTAATTTTTTAAATAATTATTTAATATGCTTATAAACAGTTAATTAAGAAAAAGAAAACAATTCCAGCGGGATTCGAACCTGAATCATGCAGGTGCGTTTTAACAAGATGCTATAGCGTTAGCCTGTTCTGCTACCGTATCTACCATAGACCAACATATAAAAAATATATGTAAATTGTAACACTACGCGGGGTTACACGGTCTGTGTCCCCGAACAAGACGAGACTTTCTCGTAGTAAGGAGAGATGCAACGACAACATCTCCGTAGCGCGAAGCGCAAAGCTGCATCAGCCACTTTCGCGTCTAATGCGAGCGCAGAAGTTCGGCAACAATATGCGTCGCCGGCAGACGGGCTCGACGGTCGTAGTATCATATATTTCGATTTCAATAATTTTTGTTTAAATATTTTTACTGATGATAACATTTGTTACATTTTTACTTTATCATTGTAGCCAATTTTGCTCGATAAGTTTAACATAATTTGCTTAATTTACACTGCTTTAAAACATCCAAATAATTTTGTTTAGTTATAGTCAAGCAAAGTTTGTTTAATTCTTTATGTGTAACTTTTGCTCGATCAATCTAGCCCGTTAGTAAGGTCATCTTAACAAAAATCCCTAGTGCCGTTTTTCTCACTAAATACTGATTATTTACTTTAGGTCGGCCAGGTTCTCAAGATAATTGCGTACTGAAATATTAAATGTGCGCAAAATTGGACTGTCAGCTGATAGTACAGTAATTTTTAAGTGCATTGTACCGTTTCTTATTTTTTAAAGAGAAGTTGAAATCTTACCTGACTTGATACTTAGTTAAAAGTTTAAATAGTGAGCGTCGATTCTACTACGGATCATTGACTTATCAAAGTCGTTCTGATCACTCGTTGTCACCCAAAAATTAGCGTGACGGACATAAGAGCTAGCTTTAATTTTAGAGACATGAAATTGAAATACTTGGGGATGTACTTGAAGGTGATGAATGAAAAATAATCTTTTCTTCCATTATTAGATATTTATTGATCTTTACTTAATGTGTAAGTATATATGTATACATGCGTACATGTATACATATAAATATATAGGTGCAGAAAAAATCCGCTTTGAAGGCTTTTAATAAATTCTTTTACGTAAACAGATCAAGGTAAGGTAGCTGTTATTGATCATGATCGTAAATTGCAAAGTAATAGGAGCCAAACACAAATTATGTGCGAAGTATACATAAATTTACTCACACATTCACTTACTCCATAACACATACACACTTACGCGCGTACACGCATACGCACTTGCAATACAAATTGTTGGAGTACTATTTTCTCCCTTATTTTATTAATTGCATTTACTCGTACATACTTATTTTTGTAAATTTTTACGGTCTTATATATTTTTTTTTCATACATTTTTATAATTTTTTCTTTTTCTAGTATCCTATAGTTTTATAACTTTTAATTATTAAAAATTACATTACTTAAGCAGAACGACGCTTATACTTTTTATTACCATGAATAAAATTCTATTTACAAATACGTTCAAGAATCGTTGCGCTCTTTTTTTCTCGAAAAGAATAGAGCAATCTTGCTGTCTTACTGCATTCTGTATACTAGCAAAATAAATAGTTTACAATCATACAGAAATTAAATGTGTGATCATTTAGTACATGATACTTTGTATTGGCATACAAATATATTCCTTTAAGACTACTTTACTCAAACTGACTTTATTACTTTATTTATCAACAAATATGAACCCTCCACAATGCACCTGAGTCATGCATTACATACCTAGTTAATGACAAATTTTTACTTAAGTGCAATAAGTGAAGCTTCGTCTCATCTTGTACACGTTTACATGAAGAAGTTTCGATCAAATATCATTTCGGAAAGCTTTCAATGATTTTAATCTTTTTTCTCTATTATTCAAATTTTTTAGTCAGCAAGTGATAAAATTTATTTTCCACTAAAATTTAATTTAAACTTAATTTTAATCTATTTAAAAATGTTTTTCATAAAAATAAAAAAATCATACTTGCACTAACATAAATTAATCAATTATTATAAGATAATAAAAAAATTAATATAAATTGTTAAAAAAACGGTGACTTTATTATTCACGTTTCTCATTCTAAATTAATTTTTTATTTAAACCGCTCTTGAAATAAATATCTACGATAACTTTAGTAAAAATCTCATTTATTAGGATTTCTTAAGTCATCAAACGCTGATGAGGTGAGATATGAATTCAACAAAAAAATGATAATTAAGCTCACCACAATATGAATTTAATTTAAAAAAGTTAACTCATCAAGTTTATCAAAATGGAAAAGTTACTTTGTCGGTCAATTTAAATTGTCCAATTAACAATATTATAATCTTAAAAATGCCGAATGTATATAATATTTTGATGAATTTATGCTGAGAATTCGATTTACTTTCAACTGCTTAACACCTAGAAAGAAATTGGTCAAGTAAACCCAATATTTCACGTAGAAAAAGTGAACAATCTTGACGTTTTCTAGTTATTTAATGCCTTTAAATGTTTATTCAACCAAGAGCTATATATTAGATCGAAACTCAAGCGGACAACTAATGAGACGGATTAAGTAAAAAAGATAAATTGAAACAATTTAAATTTTCATCAAATATATTTAGTTCTAAGAAAATTGCGTACACGTCTTCTTAACAGTTGAAATAAAACTCCTACATAAACCTGGTGCTATAGTCGAAAAAAATTAAAATAAGTTACATCGTTTAATTACTAGGGTTACAGGAAAACGAAAGATTCGGTTCGTGGGGATCGATGTGGCGTTATGTATACATACATCTAGATTTATATCGACAATAAATTTAAAAAAGTGCACAACATACCACGTTCACGCTTATAAACTCCACATACTTTCTCGTGAGGCTTTCGTTGCGACAAAGCAGTAGTTTAGATGGTGAATTTTGTTCGTTAGTCTTTGCTAATCTTTTTTTTTCTTCACTTCCCGCACAATGTCTTTAATTATAAAAAAAGAGTTCTACTCGAATAATTGATTTTCTTATGAAAAAATATAAGAGGCATGATGAAGCTACATAAGTAATTCTTATGTATACACAGAAATGGTGTTTCACTTACAGATGTCTCTTTCAGCAACCACTTCCTCGTTTCTTCAGCTGTACATACAAATACATTACAATATTACCTGCGTGTTAGCAATTATAACGTACAATCTATGTAAATGGAACGCAAGTTTTCACGTTTGCCAGAATCGATGGGAATAACGTTAGCTCCACAATCACTTTATGACTACTGTATCTCATTTAATATTCATATAATCATTGCTTTTTATAATTATTATTATTTTTATTATTTTTCTTCAAAATTTGTACACTTGTTTCGAAATTGATACATTAATTTTGATTAGCTATTTTACTGTGTAAATCAGTGTAAGCATTGTTAATATAATTCCTTGCATGATCTTAAAATTAAGAACATTAATTTTGAAAAATCATGTAGCTCTTTATATATATATGTACTGTAATATCACCGAAGACTTTTCTCTGCTAGTTGTTAAGGATTTCTTTGAAAATGTTTTCTATTTAGTAAACTTTTTATGGTATAATGGATTTACAAAATTATTAACGTCCATTTAATTCACATTTTACAACATAACACGTAGAAAGTTTTACAATGAAAAAATATAATTTCTAGTACATACATTCTTCATTATGTCGTGATTAATAAATGAAAACAAAGCAGCTTGATATAATTGAAATACTTTAGCCTTTACGGGTAGATACAACAATGAATCGATTTAATTAGCTTAAGGCTATTACTTTTTTTAAATAACTAAATTTATTCTAAAATATCCTATAAAATACATTGCATCAATTAATGAAATTATTTTATCTCCGTGATACCATATAAACCATAAAAATGAGAGAAAAAATATTATCACAGAAATACTCATCAAGTAACAGAGACTGGAATTAAATCTCTGATTGTATAAAAAAGTACATAATTTTTTTATAATCGACGATATCAAAAAGTGTCGATGTTTTCTACAAAAAATAAAGCTGAGTGCACAAGAGTGTAAGAAAACATTGTTATAAAGCAAAAGGATTAAAATTTGTCTATCGAAACTGGCAAGGACAGCATATCTGAAAACTTTGCAATCCCTGTATAGACGCGCATTCGAGAACGTAGTTACCCTCACTTTGTAATTATTTTTTTCTGTCGCAATTTATACGGTGTATTCTCGTCTTTATCTCGTTTAGTATTTATAAGTAGTGTGGATAACGCACAATTTTTTGTCTCACAGAATTTTTTCTATTTTACTTCCGCCAATTTCCCTTTATTTTACGATTACACATACACACACTTTTCATAATTATGCTTTCTCTCTCTCTCTCTCTCTCTCTCTCTCTTTGTGAGTACATTCAGACGTGGTTTTGTGCGCTCCTGCCGTTTAGTGGTGTGCAGTGGATACTGCCGTTGATTTTATTCGTCTGTTGCAGGTTTGTTTTCCTGCAGGCTCAATGCGCTCTATTTGAGATAAAAATCTGCTCCTCATCAACATCTTTGAGCCTGGGAGATAGATTTTTTGCAACTGACAAACTAGGGAGATTATCGTCTGTCTCACTCTTTGAGCGAGAGAATCTCAAAATTGCCAACTGCTTATGGCTTTTTGCCAAATGCTTTGCATACACCTCGCTGCCATCTGCGGGTGACCGATTGTACTACACCTCGACTGTCCGAGTGCCGTAACTGCATGGTGTCTGCTGAGTTGATGTGTCTATAACTGTCGTATGCGCCACTGCTGCTTGATGTGCACCGCCTGCTACATGCCTGCTCTGCTTGCGCGAGCCTCATCGCTATTTTGCCTTAACTTGCCTTCTGACTTGCTCAATATTATTAACTGCTTTGCAACCTTTTAACTTATTTAAATTTTAATTGCTCTCTAATTATCGGCTTAGATCAATAGTATGAATTTGGAATTGACCTGTAAAATATGTATCGCATGTATTTTAGATAGTGACAACGCATTATGTGCAGTGGCTGTGGTATTCCCTCCCATCTTTTCTATCCTTCCTCAAATTTCTCTGGCTCCCTCGAGGAAATCAGCTGCTGTATTGAAAGTAGAAACCGTCGTCGTGCGGAGATTTCGTTTGGCACCTTTGAGTCCATTGTTAATTCCCAGTTAACTTGTGAGACTCCGTTGAGTGATAAGAAGAAACGCCTGGTCTTTCTTTATCAGTGGCTCAGAAAATTAGGCGTCCTGGACATCTTTCTTCGACACGCCTTAGTGACGATCTTAACTCGCCTTCTTCTTCAATTAGTTCTCAGGCCACGGTGTGTGAGATGTTGCAGGATGATACGAATCGGCCGTGCGAGATCCCAGAATGGTTTCGTGAGTTTGTTGACAAATGGACGGAGCAGTGTCGGGCCGATCGTGCCGAGGCCAGGACTTTTCATGAGGAGGTAATGGGGCGCTTTGCCAACCAGGAAGCCAGAATTAGTGCCCAGGAGACCAGTGCTGCTACAGCTGGTGGACGTAATGCTGAATCGCTTGAGAACTCTAATGAGATCGCTTTCTCTGGAATTCTTGCTTCTCTAAGAAAGTCACTCGACGAGATTGCTACCCTACTACTAGAGAGAATGGAGCTTCAGCGGGCCACTAGATTTATTCTGTCAGTTCGTCCATGGGAGCATCCTGTTCATGTCACAGAATCAAATGTTGCCGGTGCGAGTTCTACCTCTTCCCCTTCCGCGACTAAGACCTTGATTGTTAGGATGGTTTCATCTTCAGCGCGTGATCTTATCGCCCGCAACTCAATCAAGTTGAAGGACGTGACTCCCAATCAAATCTTTAAGCGACTTATCAATTGCTGGCTAAGGCCTGGGTTGAGCAAAAGTGTCTAAACTACTCAAGGCCCTTTGTAAGAAATCTCACGGTCTATATAAGAGCCACTCCTTAATCGCCACCCATTTTCTATCTACAGCGAGCAGAATCTAAGTGTTCTTCTACCTCCACCCCCATCCCATTGACGGGCTGCACCCCATCAGGCATCAAATAGTACCACTTTTTCACGCCAAATTTTTAAAACTATCCACTCAAAAGTTAATAGGTTTAACTAAACTCACTTGGCTCTTCTAGAAGACACTGTCTTTGTAAGATCGGTGGACGCCGTTGCAGTCACTGAGACCTTTCTCACGTGCGCGGATCAAGATGATCTCTATCGGATTTAAGGGTATAATTTTTTCAGGCTGGATAGACAGGGCAAGGAGGGAAGAGGTGTCGCGGTGTATGTTCGGGAATGCTACAGCGCTCGTGTATTATGTCAGTCTGACCCCAGCTTCGATAACACCCCAGAATTCATTATTCTGGAGGTATCACACGGTAGTCACAAACTATTATTGTCAGTGCTGTACCGACGACCTGATGGCCTCTTTCCGATTCATTTTTTCGACACACTTATTGAGCTTCGTATGCAGTGCCGCAAAATTATTGTCACAGGCGATTTCAATGTTAACCTGTGTACTGAATCGGACGGCTCTCGATATCTCCGCAGCCATGCGAACGAGCTCTCGCTGCCTTGAAGCACTTAAATGACCAGGCCCTGTGTGCTGAAATGGATTGTGCACTCGCCGGCCTTCTAGCCATGATCGAAGAAGCACCCTCCTCGTTGGAATTGGATCTGGTAGTTACTGACGTGGCTGGTCCCGACTTGGATTGTGACCCCATATGCCTGACCCTTGTAGCCCAATTGGATGTCTCTTGGGCGCTCTGCAGGTCATCGTCAAATGCTGTTGAAACCGATCGCATCTCTCGTCGGATGATAAAGCTTGCCGCCCCCGCTCTCGTGCTCTTTATGACTATATTAATCAACAGGTGCATAGAATTAACGTATTTCCCGAGGGTCTGGAGGTGTGCCCTGCTGTCGCCGTTGTCGAAAGTGCGTTCACCCTCGTTCCCTGCTGACACACGACCGATAGCCCTGTTGCCTGCACTGTCCAAGGTCTTCAAAACAATCATCTTCAACCAAATCACTGCTTATGTTTCGAAATTCAACATCCTGAATGCTTATCAGACTGGCTTTCGTAAGGGCCATATTACACAGACAGCCCTCCTGAATGTGACAGAGGATGTTTGGCGTGCCATTGATCAGAGGAAGGTCACTGTGCTGGTGCTCTTTGATTTTTCAAAGGCATTCGATAGCGTGCCACACACTCGCCTCCTTAGAAAGTTGAGAAAGATTGGTTTTGGCAGCGATGTAATTGCTCTGCTGGTCTCTTATTTGTCATGTCGCACGAAAGTAATCGGCAGTAATGGTATGCCCCTCTCTAAACAAGCCTCAGTAACTGAAGGGCAGCATCCTGAGACCACCTTAGAGGTCTCATGCCACTCCCTACAGACTCAGTTTAAAATGGCTATCGATACATGCGAGACACCTATACTTCACCGACACTTTTGCCTTCAATATCGTAGCTCATCGTTACCCACTCTATATTTATGATAGGTTTCGGATTAACTCGTACACTTAGGTGGCCTCCCCCTTTCTTCATGATACCTAACCAGCGTACGCAGGCCTACCAGGACTCGTTTGTCATTACGGTATCAAAACTACTAAATGAGTTGGTACCCCTAGATGTAAGTGTTAACGCCCAGGGCAACTTTAAGTCGCGACTCTTTGAACACCTACTGGCCAAGGACAAGATATGGGAGAGGCTTGAGTTGCAACTGAGGGAATGAAGATCGATCCCGCTCTTCTGGTACGGCTTGCGGCCCACTCATCGAATTACTAGCCCCTGCTTTCCCCCTACCCGCTATACTCATGATTCTTCGACTATTGCATGTCCAGTCCTCTTCTACAGCCTTCCGCAGCCACTTTAACTTTAACCTTAACTATAACTTTAACTCTACTCTGATTTTGTTTTAATATCAACGTAAATATGCTTTTGCTTCAAGTTATTTTCTACTCCTGCAAATTGTCACACGATAAGTCTCTGCTACGTAGCCTGTTTTTAATTTAAATTTTGATCAGAGTCTGGTTTTTATATACTTTAACCCACTGCTACAACCGCAACTGTGATATGCTACAAGCACAACGCTGTATTAACTAAAGAATTCACTATTGTTAAATCAAGAAGAGAGCACTGTATAACTTAAACTGTAGTTACTCAGATGTTATTATTATTATTGTTATTATTATTTTTTACATTATTCTATTATATTTTGTACACAATGTAAATCACATCGTCCTGATGGGGTTTACCCCAAGTTGCAATAAACAAACAATCAATCAATCAATCTCTATATCTTTCTCATTTGTTTGTTTAAGAATGACGAACTTACACAGTGGGCAGTGGCTGGTGGTACGAATAGTCTTTGCGTTTCAGGTGGCTCTGAAGAGCCCTCGGTGTGGCTCCGCTGCTGGCTGTCCGTAGCACAGGTCAAGTGCAAACGAAGCCCTCCTGGGCCACGGCTGGTGTCGTTGCGGGTGCCTTGCCAGACGCTGCCGATGGACTTACATCCTGAAATAATGGAAAAGAAAACGTTGATTTTCAGTTACACTCTAATCGATTTTGCTTCTAGCATTTATCAGCTGTACAAGGTACTTTTTATTCATTTACCAAGGTAATATGATTTGAAAGTTAGTTATATTTATAAAGTTCGCAAAATTGAATTTTACAGAAATTAAAAATTAAAAATCTAGATTATTAAAGCAGCGACCAAGCAAACTCCCGACTCGTTTAATGATCTATGTGAAGCAAAGCCGGACTAAAAGATCAAATCGATTATTTTTTCAAATGACTTGCATAAAACTTTATTTTGCACATACTACAGTTGCAAGGTGTGCATAAAATTGAAGTATCAAGAAAGTTTTTTCAAATTATTCATTGAAAGAACTTCTTGTGTAATTTTTATGAATACTATTTATCTCATACTAATGTAAACTAAAACGTCTTATTAGAGAATTTTAATTTTGATGTAGTTTTTAATAATTCATTAATATTATCATATTATTGCTATTTGTATTTTTTTTTAATTTGTGAGTTTAGTTTGTAGTTTATAATTTATATGCAAATAAAAAATCAGGTTTTTTGTACACAATAAAGATAATGTAACTTTTATGTTACTTTAATGAACAGCTAAATGTTATACAATTTTTCCTAAACTAAATGAGTATTTAAAATTTAACCATATGTTATTTATTTATTTTACTTGTATTGGTGATTATTAAAAAGCAAATCTTATAGCATATTTTATCAACATTTGTCACTATTTAGCTAAATTTTTAATTCACGCGTTGTAATATGATGATTTGACTGAATACACATTTAATTTCTTACGTCTTTAGCAGAGGTTGAGTTTTGCTTATACTCCTCTAAGCTGAATCCTGAATTGCTATCGTCTCCACACGATTGAACGACCACGGTATCATCTTCTTTCTAAAAATTTAAGATATTTCAATAATTATAATGACGGTAATTTATGCAGAGTGCGCGCATTTATACTTATACAGTGTGTTGGACAAGTAATATTGTGACATAAATGAGTGAATTAGTAAAAAAGTGCAACTTTTATGGTACGAATTATTACGATTATTGATTATGATTTTATTATTTATAAATCGAAGCTAAAATTAAAATATATATATTGATGTAAACAACATTAGAGATTCTAAAAAAGAGATGTTAGTAAGAACAACATTTTATTAAAAACCATTGCAGGGTTTTATAAAAAATATTCCTAATTTAAAAGGGTCAAAAATCAATTTTTCGTTTGTAACTTAATTTCTCGTGCCACACAAATTTCGTGTTACCGATGCTGCCGTTAAAAGTTTTGTTAAAACGGACAATAACAATTCAGTAAAGGACGTTAGAGGAGTTATTTTTTCTCATACCTTAATTGTATGTAATAAATTATGTAGTTACCTGTTGTGGCGTTGGTTGCTGCTTTTGCTCATTTTCCTGCACTTTTCGTTTTTTGTCGTTATTATCATTATTTTGATCTGATTTACGCTTTCTGCCCGATTGATCGTTTTGATTCCTTGGAGATACACCACCATTGCCGCTTACATTTCCATTTCGTTGAGTACTGCTTGAAGTCTGTAGTAAAATAAAAAAAAAACAATATGTTAGAAAATCTAAAAAGAAAAATTTTTCTTTTAAATAATTACAAACGAGAATGAGTCTTACCTTTCGTTCTCTTTTAATAAGAGAGGGTGATATATAATTTGATAAGTCCTTTTTCTTTACATGTCTAGCTTCTATTGTCATACCACTTTTGTAAACTTTAATTTGTTCTGCTTGTCGTTCAGCTGAAAAATTATCACAAAAATTTAATTACAGTTTGATGAAATATAAAAATCTTATTGTTGTGAAATATTCATTTAATTTAAATATTTTTTTAATTTAATAAACTAGTCTTACAAATATTTATTGAAATTAATGAAATTCGAAAAGTTTATTTACTTTATACTCTATAAGTAACTGTATTTCAACAAAGAATTATATTAAACAGTTTACTAAAATAAGACTTACTGGTATCAACAAAGGATTTGATATCATATGTAAGATCAACATTTAAATGTTCTCCTTTCTTGAAAGTTAAGCCAATAAACCACATAGATACATGTTTCCCTGACTCTGGCTGCAAAGGTGGAAAAGCTTCTGGATTGATGTGTGCTAATGTAATATGTGGATTTCTTTCTAATGTACCTGAAATTAAGTATAAGTAAACAATACAAATCAATTTCCTATAAAATATTATATTATACTAAAATATAAAGAAATAATCACTTAAATCTTAATTAAATGAAAATAAACAAAAATTGCTAATAATAGTCAAGGAAAAATTAATATATTACCTATTAAGTGACGTATTTTTGCTTCAACAAGTCCACACCACTCAAGTTGATCCTCTGCAGTTGCACTACTAGCTAATAAAACAATGTAATGTTTATATTTGCCAAAAAAGTTTGGTGGTTCAAATAATTTGTCCCATGTGGCTTTGCCCATGATTATTTCTTCAGTCAAGGCTAAACCATTTTCAAATGCCTCCTGCATAATAGTTCTTGTTGATACAGATACATTAAACGTAGAGTTTTGTTGAGGATATGCAGGTGTAATTATTGGCATCAAATGATATCTATCTGCAATGTTTACCTAAAAAAAATAGACGTTTATTTTCACAAACAATAAGATACTTAATTAAAAAGTAATATTTTTAAAAAATATTGTGGAAATTTCATCAGATTAAAAAATAGATAAAATTATAATTGTTTTGTTAACAAATAATTATAACAAGTTAAGCAGTACTATATTTCTGAAACTTTTAATAAAATTTAGAAAATGTAATAATACATTTTTGGTGTATTGTTTTCATGATTTTATCTTAGTAACAAAAAAAAATATTTTGATAATTTAGAAAAATAATAAACTTAATTATTTGCTTACACGTGGGTCCCAGACTGGAAAGCCTAAGTTGACATTTTCAGGTGATTTTAATAACACTGGTTGAGGCCACTTCCATTGAGAAAAGACTAAGAAAAATTTTTCAATCAATGTTGCTGCTACAGCATTTGGGTACAATTGACATGTTCTTGCTACTAACATTGCCCAAGATACCCCTCCCAAGTAACCTAACATATTACTATAAATTCCATATTCTGAAAAAGAAAATAAAGTTTGATTATATTTTTAATAATGATAAAATAATTGAAAAATTTATTTTCACTTATTTAAAAACTTACTTTTTGCCCACAATTTTACAGCTCTCAGAGCTAATCGAAAATTTTCTATGTTAGGAACTAAACGCAATATTTCATCTGTTACCCTACAGCCATTTAAACTTCTTACACATTTTGGGTCCAAATTTTTTAAAAGCATATCGTCTCTAAGATCCTGTTAAACAAATATTAAAATGTTTTACTCATTTTAAAATACACTGTAATAATAAGTTAAAAGAATTAGTATAAAAACTTACCATAGAATCGGGAACTTCTTTTAAAGCTAATTTTGCAAACAACATATCAATTTCAATACCATCAAAATTCATTTTTATAACAGGTACAAATGCTTCCTCCACTGCCTAAAAATATAAAATTACAAATTTTATGTCATGTAATAAGTAATATTTTGCAAAATAATATATTTACCCTTAAATCTGTAACTTCTTTTTGAGTTTTCAATAAATCAAAGAATGATGTAAAGTAATCACTTCTGTTAATGTGTCGTGGAACAACGCATAAAGCATCTATATCAGCTCCCTTGTGATGCACACCTAATCTATATGATCCAAATGTATATATTTTGCCTCCAACTTGATCTGCCACACTTGGAGGCATATTTCTTGCTATACTTGTATCACGTATCCACTGTTTAACTAAAGTATTTAACTTACTGTAAGAAAAATAAAACTTGTTAATATTTTTACTCAAAATCATGATGTATATTATTTGTGCTTTTGATATTAATACAAATTAAAATATTAAGCATTTCAAAAAATATACGTTAAAAAAAGTCTAAGGTATTAAGGTAAAAGTTTTTCTGTCATTTCTCAATAAATCTAACACATGTTGAACTCTTAAATTCTCGATAAAAATTTAAATAATATTGAATTATTAAAATTTTATATATAATACTTAAGTATAATTTATATACCTTAATATTTCCATTCTATGATTAAGTTCTTCTTCTGATTCAAAAACATTGTATGGCTTAAGAGCTTCCTTGAGCTCATTTGTTCTCGTGAGATCACTGGGTTTTGGCTCTGCTACGCTTATGGCAGATGTCATACCCAGAGTCCTTAGATTTTGGTTACTTGAATTGCTACTGTTGGAGTTATTTGTTTGTGACGACCACATCTTGATGATTATTACTTCTGTCTACTGTGGAAATCTGAAAATATACAACAAATACATTGATTATTAACATTTGCATCACATAAAATTTATAAAATACGTAACAAGGATTTTGAAATGTTGACTGAATAAAAATTTCACATTGTTTTATTAATTTATTGGTGGATGTAGTATGTCATTATATGAAGGAACAAAAGAATGGAGAAGATGAAAGTAGTAATTGTAGTCAAGCGATCTTTCAAATTGTACATTAGATGAAAAAATGTAGAAAAAAGCTGTGTTTACAAAAGCAAGTTGCATACATTCTACTAAGTTAAAACTCTTGCATTTGCTGTCTTTCAACTATTATCCCGATTTTATATAAATTTATTTATTAAATTTTATGTAAAAACGATTGATGAAAGCTAATAGAAATAGAAGCGATATAAAAACTTACTAATCTTCGCGCAACTGCGAAGTCAAATAAATAGTGCTTAAAAAATTATACTAGTTCAGCGGGGGGGATCTGCTAAACGCGCGCTTTTCCCTCAAGACCGAAGATGACTACTTAGCGCATAGCCTGCACGTCGGTGAGGTACCTCAAAACTAATCTCGATTGAAATGAAAGTTCGAATCTAGTGAAGGTGGAATAGCCGGGCGAACTATGTGCTCTGTACCATGTACAACGTCGCCTTTTATCAAAGAAGAGTAGGTACGCTTAATATACGGACGCTCCGTGCGTAATCTCCTACCTGCGCCACATTGCACGCACATTTACCTTCATTGGCCCAATTGACCGGGAAACCATTAAAACTCAATTAGACGGAATACTTTTCTTCGCATTTTCCAATAATCCAACAATTGTTTTCAACTGCGCTTTCAGCTAGTGTACAGCCAGTGCTCTAGATTTTTCTACCAAGCTGCCACAGCGAAAGAAACGATAAAGCATACAGGCAAAGTCTCCAGTCTAATTGATCTTTAGGCATTTCTTCCTTATCTAGCGGATGCTGCCAAAAGCATGAACGACCGATGGACCAATTAATCGGGCTGCCGGGAGTAAACTTGCCGATGCATTTTGTGTATTACATGGAGTAGGTAGACGCGAGAGCGGTCTTCTCGCGGCTGTCCAAGGGAAAGCATGAGGCTGCGCGCCTGAGGAAACGGAGGTTGGACCGAGCTGGTAGAAGAGCTGCCCTCCTTTACACGCTACCTTTTTGGAGGTAGGCAAGGATGTGTGTCGGGAGTGGGCTGTGTTGTAAAGGGAGCCAAGCCCCGATAGAAGCGCATTAAATACCATCGCTATTTTGTTAATGCACGCGAATAAAGAAGCAAATGTTAACAAGCGGCTACTTAGGCGCAAGGTATAGCAAGCAATGTTATTATCGGCTTTGTACTTGCAGCTTCGGCACCGTAAGAACAAAAGTAACCTAACCATAAAAGTGCAAGTAGAAAAGTGTAGTGCGCGCGCGAGGAGCAAACTTTGGTTATGCCGAGTGGCGGCGAGGAGAGAGCAATCCTAGGGCAGACTAGTAATTTAGCAGAGCCGAGTACTCCGGATATCTCGTATACTCACATGTGAGAAAAGCAATAGTAATAATAACAACAACAAGTCGTCAGAAGGCGAGTGGCATGGTAGAGGCGGCGCAGCGTCGTCCACGACACACACAAACACACGTACACGAGAGAACTGCTGCTGCTGCTGCTGCTGCTGTGCACGGGCGATCAACTTGGTGCATTCGAGCCTTGAAGAGAGATGCCTCTCCGTCTATCTCTCTCTCTCTCTCTCCCGCTCTATGCCGTCCCCGAGCCGAGAGAGCTATAACTACAACGCGGACGAGGCTGATGCTCCGCGGCAAGGCTCATCTGTCGAAGTTGGAGGTCAGCTTCGGACTGTTGGAATAGCGGGCAGATCATGCAGAGCAGAGAGTCCCAGAGCGCCAAAGAGAGTGAGAGAGAATGAGATATGGACACGGGGGGGCTATGCTGCTGGCCGCTGCAGCTCGTTAGGCGTATACCTGCAACATCGGCAGTTAGGCGTACGCGCGGCCGTCGGAGTCGGGCTGGCTGCTGCTGCTGCTGCCGCCTCCACTGGGCCTTCCTCGACGAAGAGAAGGCAAACACGGCCAGCGGCACAACGTCGGCGACGGCGACGACTTTCCTCTCTGGCGTCGCACGCTCACGAGCATAGTTCACTAAGCCACCCTCTCTTGGTTTGGCCGAGCCGACTCAGCTCAGCTCTTTCTCTCTCTCTCTCTCTCTCTCTTTTTAACACTCTCACACAATACAAACACACACATATATACATATACGCGCGCGCAGCCGCTGGCGCTGGCACTCCGCGACGCGACTCCGCCGCCAGTGCCGCCGCGGCTGCGGCTCTGCGAAATTGCGAATTGTGATGCGTAACGGCGGGCGTTTCATGACCGTCAACAATTTTTAGGTATAACGACGATATCGCTGTATATTTTCGTTATTATATTGTAAATTATCAAAATACCGGTAAATTGTTTTCTAAACTTATTTTTTAAACTGTAGTAAGCTTTTGCCTAAGTACTTGCGCTCAAGTCGTTAGGCAAAAGCTTGATTATAGCGTAAACACTCTGGGAGTTTTGCACAGAATTGAGGCATTCTCAATTATAAACATTGTACAACGTGACAGGAGTATTCTAGCTGGCCTGATTTAAAACCCTCGAGAGAGAGACGGGCATCCGAACTATTATATACACAGAGGCCTTCCGCGAGCCTTATATTTATTAGCCTTTCAAACAAAATAACTGCGCGCATTCATACTCTAGTTTGTCTCTCGCCTAATCATCGTACAGTTAATTTAATAACTTTATTTGTTGTTTTTCTTTATTGTTTTACTTAAATTCGGCACGTTACGTTCTCAAAAGCCGTTATAATCTACGGCTGATTTTCTTTTCCTTTCCTTTTTGTTTTGCAAACGAGCATTTCCAATCAGTCCTTGCAGCTATTTTTTATGCATTTAAAAGCTGCGTTTTCTTAATCTGAAAAATAAGTTAAAATGTCGAAAATTTAGAAATTTATTTTAACAAACATATAAAGAGAAAATGTGTCGAAATTAATCAAATTGTTTAACGATGCGTATAAAAATCGATAGCAGCAGGAATTAAAAATATTAATTATTTCGGCCTTTCGTAAAATGATAAAATTTATTTGTTTTTGCATTTGCTTAAATTGTATAATGGCTAATGGCACACTCTGCTCACCTACAGTAACATTACGGTTACCAGGTGACATGCATGTGACGATGATGAGCGATGTTTCGGTTTCTTGCGCTTTCAATTCAAAAGAATCCAGAGGTCCAGAGGCCGTAGAGAACAGAGGAGACACGCGCAACCGCGCACAAGTAAATAACGGCGGGAGGGATTTTGGGGACTGTTACTGGCTCGAAGCTCATTCGCCTCTGCTTAAGGGGGTTCTACACCTTTTTTGGCCAAGTATTAGTAATAAGTGTTAAAATACCTTAATCATCATGTCTTTTATTTTTTTAAATAGCACTTCAGTCAAGAAGAGCCATGTAATTTTTACAAAAATTTTTATTGTTAAAATTCCGAGGAATTGATAGTTTTGAAAATTGTTCACAAAAAATAGGAATCTCTATCAATTGACATTCGATTTCCATGAATCAAAGCTTATTCTCTTCCTTAGACAAAATCATCCCGAGGTACCGGAGGTACTTTTGCAAAAACTTTGATGCATAACTAAGAAAATCAAGCTTTAATCCTGAAAATAAATTAATTTTCTAAAATTTAACATTTTTTCCTATAA
>JAPYYQ010002595.1:0-17478 GCA_030522585.1 Anagyrus pseudococci
AGAGTTGAAGAAGAAGCTTGCAACTCGTAGGAGTGAGTGTTTGATTAAGATTGATGAAGAAAAGAAAGAGGATGTTACACCTCCAGTGTACAATTTCAAGCCGTCCAAGACAATTCCATATGCATCAGAATTAGTGACAATCAAATATAACGAAAAGTATGGTAGGCATGTTGTGGCAACTCAAGATATTCAACCTGGTACAGTTGTGTTTGTGGAAAAAGGTTTTTTTCTTTCTCCTAAGATGACCAGAATTTACCTCAACTGTTCTCATTGTTTGAATATGGCTTGGAATGGAATTCCATGCAATGGTTGTAGTAGCGCTGTATACTGTTCTGAAAAGTGCAAAGAAGAAGCTTGGCAAGAGTATCATGACATTGAATGCTCAATTCTACCATACTTTGATTATATTGGAAACCTTTATAATACTATGACAACTGAATTGTCATATATTAGATTGTTCATTAAAGCTATTAAATCTGAAGATGTAAGTGAAATAGCAAAAATGGCTGAACCTGTTGACGAACCTAAAGGTACTATTTTGAAATTTTAAACATTTTATATAATTTATGTATTAAATTTATATATTATTATGTCGATGCCCCTAACGAAAATCAACCGGTTTCATATTCCCCGCGAAAATCAATCGGATTCTCAAAGTCCGTCGAAGACTAATCGATTTGACGCGCTTGCCGCGAAAATTAATCGATTTCGTGAGTTTGTCGCGAAGAACAATCGATTTCGGAAAAAAATGATCACTGTTATATATAAATAACTTATACTCAAAATTTTGAATCAATTTTTGGCTCGAATATAGATAAGGGCCTACTTTATTGAAAGCTTTTTTTCCCAAAGCTCTATCTAATCGGTAGAGCGTACTATTTAATTTTCTACTCAAATGTCGCTTCGTCGTTTTTTTCGCCTTTCTGAAATCGATTGATTTTCGCGGCAGGAAATGAAACGTACCAATTTTCGTGGTTGCTTTTTGAAAACGATTCATTTTCGTTGGGACTTTCAAAGAGATTGTTTTTCGTTAGGGGCGTCGATGTAGAAAAAATATTGTATACATATATTTTAATTTTCAGATAGTGATTTTACTGATATTTTTGATAATTTAACTCAATGCAATAAATTCAAATTAATTTTTAATTTGTCAAGTTTGGAAAGAAGTAAATTCCAAAACAATGCAATGTGTTCATTAATAGCTCTCTTGATTGCCAAAAAAGCAAAGACCTGTAATACTCTCAAAAATAGTAATTTAAATAATAGTCTTAATATACCAAAAGTTCTTACAAAGCTAAGAAACATTGTATCAAACAATGTATTTTCAGTTAAGTATTTGATTGTCATTGTTCTCTTTTTTTTATGCAAAGTTTATATATTAAATAAAAATTATAATTTATAGTTTTGGTGATCTTTTTAGATTCAATATTTTGGTATAACATATGAAGAAAAAAAAAATAACGATTTCGGGACATCAGTTGGTATAGCTCTGGCGCCTTTTTCTAGTTTTTTCAATCATAGTTGTGTTAACAACATTGAAAGATTATTTAATGAAAATCAAGAATTGCTTTTCTATTCAATTAATTTTATTAAAAAAGGAGAACAGGTAGATTTAATATTAGTTGTAGTAAAAACTTATTCATAATTTTAATTTTTAGCAATAAATATTTGAATGCTCCAAAATATTCTCAATTGATTACAGTTATTTGTAAATTATGGGGCCGATCTATCAACGAATAAAAAAGAAAGATTATCTTATTGTTTAGATGAATATCAATTTTCTTGCAACTGTCCAGCTTGTAAAGAAAACTGGCCATCTACAAAATTTATAAAATTGGTGAATATATAAAAAATTTATTGTATCTAATCAAATGTTTAATATAACATTTCATTGTAATTCTTAGTGCATGATTTATAAAAAAAGTTTTATTTTAGGATTTTGATGCAGTGGATTCTATTAAGATATATTCTGAATTAATGAAAAATCAACTAATAGCAACATTAATTTTAATACATAATTGTTCTGATAAATGGCACACTACTGATTATTCTATAATGGATGCAATAAAAATTATGAATGTAATACATAAATATTACAGTGGTTACAAGGTTTATAAATACACTTATTTTTGTACAAGGTTCATAATGTTTTATTTTGATAAATATTACTCTTCAAAAGTTTGTGTAACTGATGACTGTTAAATTTTTTTTAAAATTAACATCATCAAAACTTAACATCAGTATTTGAATTTTGTTTCTAAATAGTACTACATACAAAAAATGGAGTTTAAAAAACTTTTGTAAAAATTTTAAAACTTACATTGTCCAATGTAATTTATATTATATGCATACATATTTTCTAATAAAGTAAGATTTAAATATTCTAATATAATTACAGGAATTCATCAGTTCCGAATCATCAATTTTTATTTACAATGATACTTGCGCTTTTCGGTTAGAAGAACATTTTTTACCATTTTTCTTTTTTACTCTGGAAAACAAATTTTATTAATTGTAGGGTTTTAATAATCTCATTTTTTTTGTTTTTTTGTATATAGCAATGAATTTTTACCTCAATTCAAAAACAAAGTCACAAGAATCATCAGAAGCTACGCTTGAAATACTTGGCGAGCGTTGCCGCTCAGGTGCCATTGCCTCAATTTTTTGAGGTGTAGCAATTTTTTTTGGCCCTTTGATAATATCCCTATTCAAATTGTAATAATAGAAGTTAATTATTTTTCGAAATACTTTCAATATAAAACTATCAAATACATACCCTAAAGTTTTGAGACCAATAGATTTAAAGAAAGTCATAGCAAAATTAGAATCTTTCTTTACTTCAGTGGGGAAAAGACCTTTGAATGCTGTTTTATATTCTCTGAAACATTTAAAATATTATTAAAACTAGAATTTCTAACTCATTTTTATTGTTTAGAAATTAATTTATTTACTTGTCTCTAAATTTTTGTTCCAAGCTTAAAACTCCCATGTGTTCAGACAACTCTCTTAAGAGTATCCTCAAAAAATTTTTTTTCTGATTTGTCATTTCTTTTTCGCTTAATTTTACAACATTTAAACACTCCCATGGTATAGCATCTGCCTGCAAAAGATGTGCAAATAGTCTACTTGCATTTTTCACCTCATTTTTATCTAGCAACTCAAGTTTATTGTAATTTTCTATGAAAATAGTTTTAAAGCAACTGGAAAAACCGTCACTACTGGTACAAAATCTCTGAAAGTAACAAAATATGTTAATTTTTGCTCTAATTTTTAAAGTACAATAGTTTAATTAAAGAGCTTTTGTATTAAAATTAATTTTAGAAGTATTACCTCTACTATATTTCCAAGGAACTTTTCATATGTTTTCATTTCTGTACAACAATCAAAAAGAGTTTGGCAAACTTCTCTTTCTTGTCCTGGTTTAACAAGGGGTATTAAAACATTATTCACATATTCATCAAAGTCTAATAGTGAGCGAATAGCTGCATTAACAGCACTCTTCAAATCTAACAAGTCTAATTCATTACTCTCAGACATAGGATCTAAGTCTGGAACATATTTCTGTTGTGGTGGAGTTATTTTTTTACTTTGTACAGGTATTTCTTCATCAATTTCAATTCCATTCATACTGATCTCTTCACTATCTGGGATTGTTATTTCTATTCTGCTATCACGTACAGCATCTTGATTAACAGTGGTTAATTGTGTAAGATGCATGTGATTCTTTCTGTGTTCTTTTTCTGTAACACCAATTTTATTCTTCATTTTGTTTATAGTAAACCTTCCTTGGTGCATAAGAGAATTTAACTTTTCATAATGGTACATAAAGAATTGAGGTGGACTAACAGGTTCTTTAAGTTCTGTCAGTGTTGTCAAATGTTTAACTGAGCATGAAGAGACTAAAGAAGAGCATTCCTTTTTCCTGACAAAAATCTTTGTCCAAGATGGAAATTCTATGAGTAGTTGAATTAAATTTTCTAATATCACTGGGCAATAATAGTCATTATTTAGTTCTGCTCCATTCACATTAAAATTACATAAATCATATGCCTCTTGTTTCAACTGACTTATGTACTCAAAAATATCATGAGGATTTTCACTGATGACTGGATTCTGTTTAATATTGTAAAAAGAGAAGCTGCGCATCCCATTTTTTCCAGTTACAAGTTGGATATACTGCTGATTCATTTGTTGAATAGTTTCTGATGTCAAATGAGACCATAGCGATACCCTTTTCAATTCAATTTCATTATTTTTGTTTGGACTTTGACACAGAGCTAAAACGCTCACAACAGTTTCTTTAAACTCCTCTATAGAACTAATTGTACTTAAATACATTATGCTGCATAGATACAAATCCTTTACTGACTGAGCAATATTTTCAAAACAAGCCCATCCATTGACAACTTTAATTAAGCCAATAATATCAATTTGCAGTAAGGTTGGAGGTAGTCCAATACTATCATCCATTAAAAACCTGAAACATCTAAAACACAATCACAGTTAATCATTGGTAGTTTAAAAATTAATCTTAGAATAATACATAAATATGATTGTTAAAAAATACCTTAAATTGTACTGATCAAACGAGCAAAAATTAAATGATAATGATGCCGCATCCAATAAACTATAAGAATAACCAGTGACAAATTCTGGTGGAGCTAATGCACCTCCTTGAAGCCACGAGTCGAGAAAATACTGTACTTCTAACGAGTTTACAGACTCGCTCATCATTTGTCCCAGCAATACAATTGTGCTTTCTAACTTAACAGCAAGAGCGTATAAGTATATGTTACCACTTTCAAAACTTCCTTTTATATTTGTAATTATGTTGTCCAATACAACCATAGACACTGTAGATTCCAAGTTTATCACATCAGCCCATAGATTAATTTGATGAGGATGCCAGTAAATAACGGAGAATGGCAAAACTCCTATTTTCTGTATGGTGTTTTTGTACTGGTCGCTGTCTTTTATAGTTATCAACGTGTCAAAGTCACTGAGCGCATCTGGGTTGCTCTCTAAATCCAGAGTCTCGTAATAATCATGATCGTCCCACATCTCATCGTAATTGTAAGATGCTTCCTTTTTGAATTTCTTTTTCTTAGGCGGTACGCACTCAATGTTTTTGTACTTCAACAAATTGGTTTTAATGTCCCTCCTGTCCTGATAGACAAACAAATACAAGTTGTGCAAATTTATTTCCGGCATCCTTCTGATCGCCTCGTTCCACACCGGGTCTTTTCTCTTCTTGAGACAGCCGTTTTCGTGAAAAATTGGCAAGTCCTTTAGATTTTCAAATATTGTTTCGACTTTCACTTTTGCCGGTCGCGGCATTTTTGTCGGATCGACCGTCGTCCAACTTAAACACAAATTTATGCTCTTTTATAATACACTTGGTAAATTTTTGTAACACTCGGCAATGGAGCCATAAAAACAATAGAAAAAAATAAGATCGACGCTACCGAGGGAAATGCATCGAATGAAAAACAGTATATGGAGATTGCCCAAAATTATCTGTATTCTCATCTTTGCTGAGACTATCTGAGCGAGATAACAAGCGGGAACACGTGTACCTGGCGTTTTGGCGGTAAAGCGGTAAAACGAAACGTAGCCTCACAACAACGAAGAACAAAACTGAAATTTCAACTTTGTTTTTACGCATTTTTATTTTTCTATCGTATTTCTTGACTTTTTTTTTCCTGCTAATCTATCGGACAGTCTTTGAAAAACAACAATTACTTGGAAATACAGTGAACCGATGTTCGCGTTTCTTTTGTTTCATTTCGCATTCCGATCGTTTAATTTTTCATTATTACATCTCACTGTGACGTAAAGATCACGTTCAAAAAGTTACGTACTTAAAATTATAAACAATTAAATTTGAAAAGTAGAAAAATTGACTGTTTTTCAAATATAGAGCAAATAATGAACGTCTTAAGCTCAATCGATACTTGATAAATTTAAATTAGGAATTTTTTTCAAATTTTACGATAATTCCTGCAGTTTCGTTAATTTTAGAGAAATTTCTATTTTCGTAAGGTGTTTTTATATTTTTAAAGCAATTCAGCTTTTTTGTTTGGAATACACAAAAAAAAACAATAATAATAATAATAACTAGATAAAAAAAGACGACACATGGTCGGATTTCTATCATCGCCATAGTGACTATTTCTGGTATGTATAATGTATTGTGTAAAGGAAAACATTAGCTTTTTAAGTGTTGTTAATTAATGCTGACATAATTTATTACAATTTTTAAAAAATTTACTAAATTACAGTGAGTAAAGAGTAATTATTTATTTGTTTTTCATTGATAACAAATAAGTTATATTTTCAAATCTTGAACTTCTAGTTATTGGAGGTTAAGTCTTATTAATGTTTACAATGTTTATTTTTTATTTAATTTGTAGATGATGATTCCACGCAAAAGAAAAACAAAGAGCTCTTCAAGTAAAAGCAAAAGCCAAAAAGTAGTTAACGACGATGAGTTTATTGCGTATGTGAAGAAACCAAATAAAAAGAGAAAAATGAACGATCCAGATGTAGTTCAAGATAGTGGTGAAACAAGCATAAGCCTTGAGAGTATACTAGAAAAATACTCTATGGCTACAGGTGAATCCGAAACAGATGCAACTTGTTCAGCGTCAATTGTTGCCAAGCCTAAAATCAACAAATCTGCTGTGAATTTAAATAATACAGGCAAAATTGTTAGTGTTAAAACTTTGAAAATGAAAAATTCAAAGCATAAGCAGAAACATATAACTTATGATTCAGGAATAGAACTCATAACACCTACAAAGAGTGTATTTCCTGTTGTCAAAAAAATAACGGCAGGTGAGCATAAAACATATTTTAAACAAACTTTTTAAAAACTTTTTAGCAACAATTTGATCATTTACAATAATTTAGGTCAAATAAGGCTTGATTTATTGGTAATAAAAATAATTTTCAAGATATTTTAAATAAATTTCTAGTTACAAATTGTGAAAGAATATTTCTACCATATTATAAATTAATTGCAAAAATTTGATATAAAAATTAAGATTTATAAATTTGTTTACAGATGAAGAATTAGTAGCAGATTTACAAGCTGGAGTTCTACCACCTCCAAAATATGACATGAAATGTACTGTTATTGAAGCTCATTTAAAAAAATCAGCAAAATCTTATTTTCCTGAATGCCTAAAAAACTTTACATATGCTGAAAACATTGATGATCCTGATAAACCAAAAAAGTCAAGAAAGAAGCCAAAAAATAAACATAAAATCTGTACTATTCCAGGTAATCAAGAGGAGAAAAATAAAGAAAGCCAAGAAGTTAATAAGGACGAAAGTAAAATAAGTAATATTTCACAAGAGGAAAATACAAATATGAACTCAGATATACCTCAAGCATTACAAGAATTTTACAACGAAATTACACAAAGTTTTGCTCAATTAACAGGAGAAGAACCAAAATCTAGCAAGAAAAAGAAAAAATCAGCATTGACTGTTGATGAATCTGTTAAGGATCCAAATAGTTTAGCAGAAATAGTTAACAAAAATTCTGTATTGTTAGATAATTCATTTTCCACAAATCAATTAGTCCAGTTTTTTTCTTTGGAAAACAAAGTAATTTTAGTTTTAAAGCCACAAACTCAACTTACATTTACAGGAAAGTTGAAATTAAAGGTTTTATATGGTGCTGTGAGGCTTTATGGATCTATATTCCATGCCCAAAATACAATGAAACCAGTAGAAATTTATTCCCCTAAAGGTTACAGTTTTATCACCATTGGAACCTACAGTCTTGATGGTACCTATGACAAAGAAGCCTTGTGGGATGCCTTGACCTCTGAAGGTGTAGACAGATCAATGAAAACAAAATTGCATGATGCTATTATAGAATGTACAAATGAATGGACGGTTCTTCAATTGGAAAACTTTGAAAATACGTTGACAAATTTTTTAAAAACTTACTGCACTTTCAAATTATTTCCTAAAATAGATAACATGAAATATACATGGTGTGATTACCAAAGAGCTGAATATGTGTTGCAATCAAACTTTCAGCTGTACAATCCAAACAATGGTCTATCAATGAGTCCACAATGGAATAATCAGATTATAAAGCAATTATTAGAAAAATGGGATTCAACAAAAAAACTTCGAGCTGTTTTTGTGGGCGGAAAAAATGTAGGAAAATCCACAGCTTCCCGATATGTGATTAATAACTTACTGCCCCATTCAAAGAAAGTTGTATTATTGGATCTAGATCCAGGCCAAGCGGAAATGACACCATCAGCTTGTCTATCGTTAAATATAATAGACGAGCCGTTATTGGGGCCAAATTTTACACATCTTAAAACTCCATTTTATCAGCTGTACTTGGATGATATAAACGTAGCAAACTGTGTAACTCGATATATTGAATGCGTCAAAAAATTAGTCGATTGCTACAAAAGTAAAAAATGCTTGGCTCAGTATCCTCTTGTTATTAATACCATGGGTTTTTGTAAAAATGTTGGACTTGATATTTGCATTTATTTGATAAAACTAATTGACCCTACAGATGTCATTCAGATTTCGTCGAATAGACCAAAGAATAATTATGCCTTTGTACTGTCAAAGCATGCTGTTAATAAACAAGTAAGTATTGAATTGAATAAAATTACAGCTATTCAAAAATTTATAATTTACAACTTTTTATTCGTTTTTAGACAAAATGTAAAATATCTTTGAATGAAGGTGACGAGGTATTACAGCAAAATTGTGATTATGAATTGCATGGTATTACAACCTTTGCAGAAGAAAAGCAAAAGCTCGAAACGTGGAATATGACACCTTGGCAACAGCGTGAACTCGTGCAACTTTCGTACTTTAGTGAGATTATAAAAAATGCTGATGATAAAAAGTAAGATACTTTTAAAAAATGTTTCACACTATAATTTGACATTCACTAAGTTGAAAATTTGTATTTTCAGTTTCAGTAATCTTGCATTGAGCAGCATCAACAACATTGTGCCATATGAGTGAGTATCTCTAATATAAAAATTAGAAACAAGCAACTATAAGTTAAAAGTTATTTAAACTTTGCTAATTTTTCAGATTGCCTTTCTCTTCATTCTACGTGTCTTTGATTCAGACAAGTGTTTCGCCTTCACATATATTGGCAGCAATGAACGGCAATATTGTAGCCATGTGCGGCATCGATTTACAGACCGAAACTCCAGAAGAGGACAAAAAGTCTTTGAAATATCCAATGGTCATTATAAAACCGCCGCCGTGTACTTGCTATGGATATGGTATTATTTATTTCTTGTTTTTTCAAATTAGCATCCAAAAGTTATTTATCTTCAGTGCAAAATTATAATTAATATTACATTTTTCTTGATATGCAGGTATCGTAAGAGGCATTGATATGGCCGAACGTAAGATTTACGTGAACACACCGCTGGACCGGTCATTACTGCAGCACGTGAACTTATTAACAGGCTGCTCGCCACCGCCGTTCGCATTACTAGGCACCTCATCAAAAACCAAACATGTTCAGGCTGCCCCTTACGCTGGGGACCGAGGCGAACTGCCTACCAGTCGTCAAGCTCGGCGAGGCTATTTCCGCGGGGACCAGAAAAAGAATACGGTTTCTTGATCGATCGACATTTGTTTTTTAACCGTAGTCGTAAAGACTTTGTTTTAAGAATAACTGATGATGGTCAGATGTGCAGTGACGCATGAAGAATTGCTCTGTTAGATTATTGCTGCGCGAAAACTCAATTACATTTAAATATGCTGGAGCACAATCATACTGAAATCATATTTTTTTTTCGAAGCATAAACTAAAAAAATGTTTGACCTATATTTTTATTGAACTCTAAATGATTAATCAAGAACTAAAGAAATGTTATAATTTTTTCGACTATAAAAGTGTTTGTACATATGTGTACATTTACTGTAAATAAGATTTGTGAATGTATAAACATTTTATAACAAAAAAATAAATATTACTAAATATTTTAATATTGTGATCTATTTTTTTTTTTATTATTAAAATGTAAACAAAAATAGTCGTTTACGATCTATATACATATGTGATTCGTATTTACATTGATGGAGAGAATGTTATTATAATTTATTAAAATCTATCATGCAAAACGATTAAATTATTTCTATTTGGTTAAATAAAATAAAGGCCTAAAGATGGCTTCGAGAGTTTGTACGCTCCAAGCTTTACCGAGAAGTTGCTGTCTTCTTGTTTTTGAAATATTCACATCTGTGTAATGTCTAGGAAAACCAAATATCTCCTCAAGCTCCGTTACCCACAGCGTATCTGGTTCTCCATTCATTATCACTGGTTTCAAATTTTCTTTTGCTTTCATAAAGAAATTGTAAAAAAAGTTAAAATTTTTGTCTTTTTATGGCATAATTTTAACTAATTATTTAATATTTTATAGTTCTTACTTTGATTTATGGAATTGGACCTCGTAGTAACTGTCATGATTTTTTTGACAAGTGCTTCGCGGTTGCAATTGCGATTGAGCATGTCCTGTAAATACACGTCAATCTTCTCAAAATAGCCCCACGGTAGATTGCTCCAGTAAAGTCTAGGCCTATGCTGTGCCGAAAAATCGGCCGAGTCCAAAAATTTTGGTTCTCTTCCTAGATTCCTAAAATTCGTAAATTTAAAGAAAAAAAAACTGATTTATCTTGCTCTAAATTATATGAAACGTGAACTAAATTTTAAAAAAATAGTTACATACTCGCTAATTTGATCTCTATATTTCTTTGGCATCGAAGCTACGTTTTCGAATAGCCAAAACAAGTGTTTCTTCTTGTTGTGCTTTTTCACAAGTCTAAGCAGCCTACAGTACTCGTAAAATAACACTCCCGTGCCAGCGGGGTCTAAAATTTCAACGTTAAATGTGTTATTCAAGCTTGTAGTCAAAATGAGCTAAATATACGCACCGTCGAGTCCACGACGTTTTGGATTTGCCAAGCTAAGCTCATTACAGGGCGAGCCGCCGATCATCAAATCAATGGGAGCTATTTCTCTAACTTTTTTCTCGTCTATGCACCTTACGTCTCCTATTTGAATCACTTCGTTACCGTGATTGAATTTACTTACTTCCATCGAGTCGGGATCGATTTCACTTGCGTAATAACATTCAATTTCGATGTTCAAGTTTTTTAGCACCAACAGTCCTGTAAGTCATATTTAATATTAAAAAATTTGTAAAAAAAAATAGTTATAGTAGTGTAAACTCTAATAACGTGTACCAGTCGCAATTCCATCGAAGAGTGACAACACTCGAATTTTCGTTGCACCACCTAACTGTCCTGCGTTTGTTAGGGTTTCACCGTCAAAGCTATTACGATAAACGGAATCGGATCTCGTTCTCCAATCTTCGCGTATCTTTATAATTTCTTTTCGAGCTTCCAATTGATTAGGATCACAAATAAAACATTCCCAAGGATGCTTCAGTAGAATATCTTCGTAAAGATCTGGGCACATAATATATTTAATGCAAGCTGTACAAAAGACCCTAAAATTAAAAGTAAATTTTAAATAACAATAAAATATTATTTTTATACATCTTTTCGGATGTTCAAAACACTCACTTAGGACAATGCATATTATCGCACACAGCAACTAGATCATCATTGCCGCATAAACAGCAGAAAAACTGAAATTTTAAAATTTAATTAAGGTTTTTTACTGTTTCAATTTAAGTGTATTAAAAGCAAATAAAGAAACAATCGGCACATACACATTTTCTATCTATTCCATAAGCAAAAATTCGCGGAGTAAAATCATCCTAAGAAATATAAAAATATGAATGTTTGATATTACAAAATTTGTTAAAATTAATTATAATGCCTGCATTGCTATTTACCCGACATTGACGACACAAAGAAGCGTAAAAAAATGGATGTTCCCTTAACTCATTGCAATCGAAACACATTATACAAAAAGACTCAAAAGATAATTCCCCTTTAAGTGCTGATTTTAATGTTTCTGAAAAACATTGTTTATTAAACGGTCAATCAGATAAATATTTAATTTTCATTCGAGTAAATACTTTCGAATTCAAATCAGATCAATTTTACGTACTTGATTTTAAAATCTGATCTTTTCGTTTTTGGCCAACAGGTGTACCTCTTACTTGATCTCTCAACTGATCCTGGATAACTTGTGAATATGCGTCTTCACTTGGTGCGCTCAATTGTTTATCCTTAATTTTAAATCTTTCTTTGGAAAGATAGAAAAGCTTAATTACATCGGCAATACTGTCGAGTTTCGCTGGGTATTGTACTTTTTCGCAAAAATCCTATAAAAATTTTAATTAATCCAATTATGAAATTTTATGATACGCATTTGAAATAAACAAGAAATTAATACTCTAGTAGCTTGTAGTACTGCTCGAGAAAACGCACTGTCTTTAGCAGTTTCTATTTTCATTTTCATTTTATCAATACCTTTCAAAAATGAAATAATCTGCCGAAATTCAATCTAAAAGTTAAAAACATTTTGTATATATTGAAATACTTTTGTATATAATTCCGGCAGATTTAAGATCTTACTTGCGAATACATATAATCTTCGTACCACAGAACCCATTGATGCGCCACGTAAGGTTGTCTATGATTGATTTTTTGATAATCCATAATGACGCCTGTAAAATCAACGTGAGAGATTCACTAAAATTATAGTATTACAGCATTACTTTTAACATAAAATTGGATTTGTTTTAATCAATTCTGAAAATTTTTTAAACACGATCCTGTTCTATTAATAGTTTTTAAAATATTCTAAAAATTTCGCTAGTAATTTGAAATTCGACAGTAATTTTATTCAATCGCAATTTTATGCAAATTTTTACTAAAAATAAATTTTGTCTAAATTTTCAATAGTTATAAAAAAATATCTTCCAAAATCATTGTACTTTTCCGATGGAAATTATGAAATTTAAATTAAAAAAATCACTTTACATGGCCACCAGCTGTACCCTTCCAATTTAGCCCATACTATCATCCCAGGCTTCTGATCCTTAATGTTTATACCTCCTGATGATGTAACTATTTTTTCAGTTTTTATTGTTTTCTTTGGAGGAGGTATGACTTCCGTAGTTTTATTTAACTCTACAAAAGTTTGTTTACATTAAAAGTTTACAGGTATAAAAATGTTATTTCTATTTAAAAAAAATACTCACCTTTCATTTCACGTTCGTGTAAATATTTTTTAGTTTTCCCTGAGTTTTGTTTCTTGAAGGTACCCAACTTTTCCAATATATTTCCTGGGTATGGATAAAGTATCAGATCGTCCACTGTAACCGTTCAATATTCTCGAATTAATCAAAACGTAAGAGCAATATGAAGTTTATATACAGATATATGAATTTTACTTACATATTTTTTTATTTCTTTCCTCATCTGACAAAATGACTTTTTTCAGCCACAAAGCATACGGTTTTGTTAAACTTTTACTTGGAAAATATGGCCTCAGAAGCTTAAAACGTAAGATTATGTTGCCATTTTATTTTATAAATTTAACAATTTACATGTGTTTAACAAGTAACCCAGTTACCTGCACAATATTGTAACCAACCCTTTCGATGTTCTTCCGTGTCGTTTCTTTCGCGGTGATTTGCGGTGCCAACTGATCAAGCCGCTCTCTAAAGTCTTTAGTAAAAGGCTCTACGCTGTCGTCACTGATCTGTCAAAAAACCATTCATTTTTATCGCAAACGTAAACAACCAGCGCAATGAAAAAAAAAGCCCGTACCTCGCTTATTCGCGACTCACCAATCCAAAAGACCCAAACCTTGCCAGCCGAAGCGAACATACCGGCATCCTCGGGCCTAATAACGATCGCTAAAATACACCCAAAATCCAACGATTAATCCAGTACACCAAACCAAAAAAAAAAAGAAAATAGAAATGCATCGATTATACCTGGATACCATTTTCTCCAGAAACCCCAAACGAGTTTACCCGGTGTCTTATCAACGATTGGCCTATCCATCACGGGTTTATCAGCTTGCTTCTTGAGCTCGAGCCTAGTGAGGCGTTTGGTGCCAAAGTCACCGGCGATAATCGGCGAGTCGTCGCCAACGATCACTTCCCTGCTCCTCATGGTTCGTTTCTTCTTCCTCGGCAGCTTGACCGGCGATTTTCGCAAGTCCAAGCTCGCTCGGCCGCGTTTCTTCGGGTTTTTTCCTTCCGCGAGGCCGCCGGCGTCCTCGTTATCCAGCGGCGTGGAATCAAGGCTCTCGATGCCGCTGTCCTCGGTTGACAGCGACGACGAGGCGATTGTTGTCTCGGCACGATCAGCTGACGCGGCCTCCGCCGGCTGCTCGTCCTCGTAAAACCCGTAGATGAAGTCCTGCCAGAAATTGCGACTGCTCGACCCTGAATTTTTCGGCTGACTGATTTGCCGGCTGCTGCTGTCCTTAGCCACGTCGTCGCTCCCGCTGATTATTACGGTAGCATCGTTGACCAAGCTGTCGTCGCGATCGCTCGGGAGACTGGGCACGTCGATCGTTTCGATCTCCACGGCTTCCTCCGACCAGTAATACTCCCCGTCGTTGCTCGCAATCTGAAAAATCGACGATATAATAAACTTTTATTGCTTGCATAACAATTCGTTATTCAAACGAAACTATGTCGCGCAGGCGGTATTATTCAATTTTTTTTTCTTCCAACCAACTGCGCACCGCCAAGTCTACATCTGATCAAGAAAGAAAGAGAAAAAAAAGGGTCAAAGGTCAACGTATTCCCCACACCCCCACGTCATCATAAAAGATCAACCCTTTGCCGACTTTTCCCCTCCCATTTTAAAACTGCACTCCCTCTCCATTATACATCTCTCTCTTTCCTTCACCCTGAAAACTTTGCGAAAACGAGACGCGGGAGTATATAGGTATGGGGCTGCGTCTGGGACGAGGGAGGCAAGCGAGAAAAGTTTTAACGCGAGAGACTGTCCGCCGGGTTATAGCCGCAGCCTGTCCCCTCTCTGCTCTTTTTCCCTCAAAGCGCCCCCGCCCCTGTGCTCCTACTCCACTCTTTCGTGTTCTGAATGAAAACTGCCGCGCGCGGTGCTCCTTTCTTTATCTCTCCTCTCTCTCTCTCTCTTTCACTCGGTGCCGCGTGCACCTTATAATATTGTGTTTACAATTGCGCGCGCTGAATCGACTTCATTCATACCGCCCCGCTAATTCCCGCCTACCTCACGACCACTGACGTTTCTCTCTCTCTCTCTCTCTTTCTCGGATATTTCGCGCTTGTGTGCTATATAGCTCCTACTGCGGCGGACGACTGTCTCTCTCTCTCTCGCTTACTCGCGAGGGCGCGCGCGCGGCTCTCGCGTTTTTGCTCTCCTGATACCGTTTCTTTCTTTAGAATTTTTTTTCTCCGACTTTTCAGCCTACTTTTTACGTTTTTCTTCTTGTTCTCTCCTTCTTTTCTTTTCTTTTTCGTTTAATTTTTATGGAGCTTCGGCTCGTTCAATGCGTTAGGGATTTTAAATGGCGTTAACGACTCTTTGCAGTCGTGTAAGTTTCAATTTTCGCCGAGGATCGTGTCGGAAATTCGCGCGTATGTTTATTTTTGTACCACTTATTTTCGTTTTGTCGTGGACGCATAATTAAAATTCAAATTTGCTTCACTTTTTTTTTCCAAAACAATCTCGCGAAAATCGCGATAGAACTGATAACGACCAGCTGATGAAGAATTTAACGTCAATCATTGCGTCATTGTAGAACGATTCGAGCGATGAAAAGTAAAAATTCGTTACTAACAAGCCATATTTTTACTTTTGTGATATTTTTATAAATTCCCGTTCACGCAGAAAATACGCGCCTCGCAGTTCCATCAATTGTGTTATAAACATCGTTACCGCGAATAAAATTAAACGAACAATTTGCCTCAACAAGTAACAAACGCGTCTTTACAACCGTCAATCTGCAAAATCGACAAAACACTCTACGCTTCGTTAAATTCCCTCATACCTTTTTTCGTCGGTTCTCGAAGAATTTCGACAACAAAACGAGCTTTGTGTCTCTGCACACAGATTCGACAAAACCTCAAACATTCCTTCCCAACAAAAAAAGAAACAAACAATTGTCAAAAACTGAAATTTTTATTTCTTTGTGTGCTTTCGCGTAAACTCACAGACCACTGTAATTTCAATAAGACACACACACGCACAGAATAGACACTCGCGACAAAGTAACAAACGGGAGAAGCGAATAACAAAAGCGCAACAAAGACGTTATTAGCCCCGCACGCACCATCTTGAATCGCCAGTTCTCCGGGAGTATACACTCGCGAATCGCTCGCATCACAGCAACGATCTCATTAGCCCCGGCAACGAAACTTACCAATTGTAGCTCAAGGCCAGGTTGAAGCAGCTCGTCCGTCATGCCTGGTACTCCTCAGGTGGACCATGTACCTCGGCAAACGTCTCCGAAAATCGTTGACACACACACGTCTCGACGACCAGCCGAGGACCCGAGTGTCTCTCTGCGCTGCGCTGCTCTCGCACGACGACTGAAGGTAAGAAGCAAAAAAAAAGAAAAAACAAACGCGGAGCGCCGGCCGTTGTTGGACATAGTGGGAGATCCGCGGAAGAGTTCGCCTCGGCATAATTCGCCGGATGACGCTCCGGGGAATTGATATACTCAGTGGAGTGCGACCCCGCGTGTGCTGCTGCGCTCCGACGGTTTGTTTACGTTGCGTTCGGAGTGTCTCTCTCCCTTTCGCTATATAGTTCCATTCTGTATGCGGAGCGCGTGATTTTTGGAAGACGCTCGTTGTTTTGCACGTCGCTGGGTGGAATTAATAGGAGCATGTATGCTTTTTTTTTTAATTTTGTACATAATAAACCTAGCAATTTTTACGTTCTACTATTTATGATTTCAAGTCCAACACTCGACTGCATTTTTATTATTAATCCACGCTGGATCTTAAGATTAGTCAATTAAGAATTTCATCGAGATTGCGATAATCAATAAAAATCACGTATAGACATAAATATGGAGTTCCACGGGGCCACGGAGCTTATGCATCTGAAAATTTCCCCCCCCCCCCCGAGATTTTTCGAAATTCATTACTCAAAAATTGACTGAAGCTCATCTCGGAGTCCATATGTACCAAATAAGTGTATAAGCGATCTACTTCACATTCACCGTTACTTCCCCCCTCCCCCCCCCAATAAAAAAGTCAAAAAAGGAGGGAGAAAAAAGCTTCTTCGAGTTGGCTCGTGACACTTGTCGGCGAGGCGCAGTTTCACCGGAAATGCAGCTGTGCCGGCGAAGGAGCACCGTTTGACGGTTTGCTTATCAGTGTTCCTTTAAAAAAAAAAAATTCAAACGGTAGAATCCGTTCGATGCGCGTATATACCGAAGTGGGAAGAAAGAGGAGAGAGAGAGAGAGAGAGAGAGAGAGAGAGAGAGAGAGAGAGAGAGAGAGAGAGAGGGAGGGAGAGAGAGAGAGAGAG
>JAPYYQ010002596.1:0-18214 GCA_030522585.1 Anagyrus pseudococci
GAGTCTCTATTCTTACAATTAAAAAATAAAAATGATTGTCAAAAAGTTGATAAGAAAATTAATTTGCTCTTTTCAATTTCTACTTTGGTTTAATTTACAACGAAAGATCGGCGCTCGCTGACGCTCCCGCCGCGTGACTTCGCACGAGTCTCTCAATTTTTACAATTAAAAAATAAAAATGATTGTCAAAAAGTATATATGGAAATTAATTTGCTCTTTTCAATTTCTACTTTGGTATAATTTACAGCGAAAGATCGGCGCTCGCTGACTCTGACGCTGCGTGACTTGGTTCGAGTTTCTTTGTTTTTACAATAACAAAATAAAAATTATTATCAAAAAGATGATATGAAAATTAATTTGATCAAAAACGTACTCAATACTATTATATGTACAGTTCTTATTATATTTTTCTAATGTTTACTTAAAATCGTGGTTAAACGTAAAATAAAAAAAAGTTAATAATTTATATAAAATATATTCAAAGTTAACTTACACTTATGTTTATTGCGTGACAATCCCGTGACAACTTTAAACAGAGATAGATAAATATAATGATAAATTCAAAAATAATACAAAAATTTTTGGTATCTCACATAAGCTGGAGTTAGAGCCGTAGGAAGCGAAACTTTCTGTGGCGGTCAACTCGGACACCGTCATCGGCGACCTGCATCACCAGGTGTGCCTGTGCGATGCCACAGAGCCGTAGAAAGCGAAACTTTCTGTGGTGGTCGACTCGGACACCGTCATAAGCGACATGCATCACCAGGTGTGCCTGTGCGATGCCACAGAGCCGTAGAAAGCGAAACTTTCTGTGGTGGTCAACTCGGACACCGTCATCGGCGACCTGCATCACCAGGTGTGTTTACTCGATGCTGTCGTCGGCAACCTGGGCCACTAGGTACGCGTTTACTTACTAGGTACGGTAGTCATCGGCGACCTGAGCCACCAGGTAGGCCAGGTGTGTCGTCTACGGAACGTTATATAAAAATTTCCCCGGGTTTGACCTCCTAGTGGGATAACGTCTTCGTGAAAAACAGGCTTGAAAAAGTAAAGGAGGTATGACGTCACGGCTTGCGGACGCCGGACGGCGGACAATCTGACTTTTTAATATATGTAGAGACTAGCAAATTATCCTCGCTCGCTAACGCTCGCTCGGAATATTATGATTGTTTAAAATACAAAAATATTTTTCATTTATATTTGTAATATTTTACTTTTTCATACTCATTTATGTAAACATTTTTTTATATTTTTTATCTATGATGTCATGGGCGACCTCACTGAGCGTCTTGGTGCACCGAGTCACCGATGACGATATCCTGGACATCGTTTATAGGAACAATGAGATTTTTTGAAACATTTTTATTTTGTTGTCAACATAGGTAAACCAAGTAAGTTTATTCATGTATAAATTTCTATATGACATCATATAGGACGTCCTACATGATTTTCGACAAGGCCGTCCCTATAGGAAATTCTAGTGCACCAGATTATAGAGAATGGTGTTCTGGTTGTCGTTTAAGGAAATAATGAATATATTTTAATCAAGGGTTATAGCCGTTTATTAATTAATTATTTATGTATAGTTATTCACAGAATTTAATATTATAATAATAATAATAATAATAATAATAATAATAATAATAATAATAATAATAATAATAATAATAATAATAATAGTAACAATAATAGTAAAAGAATTATTTATTCTTCATTGGCAATCTCCTTTATTGGATCAATATGATTTTTCATTCTGAAATTTGATATAAGAATTAATTATTGAAATGAAAAAAATTTCAATTTGTAACTGCTTATTAAATATACTTACAATTGAACTTCGTTAATATCAAAATTATTAACATATACAGTGGTTAAGGCAATCACGGATAAATATACCGTTCCAATATATGTTCCAACTTTAGCTCCCTTCAAAACTAAAATATCAAATTTTTTTAGTGTACAATTCTTGGCTCTGTCGTTCCAAAAGCAAACTTCGATCTAGATAAAAAAATATCAAACTTCATTATAAATTTATAAATAAAATTACAATTTTAACTATAGTTTAAAAAGTATGTTTTTTATTTACTCTACGAAATTATTATTTTTATTATTCATAATATTTTTACTATGTATTTAAATACAAATAAATAATTAATTTTAATTACTGTAATTAAAAAATAAAATTATATTATTTGAAGCTATAAATTTAAAATAAAATTTTAATTTAAATATCTACTTCGTTGTCTGTTGAATCCTTAACATATAATTTTCTTTTTACTAAATTACTTTTGCTTCTGGTTACTATTTCTTCCAAATCTTCAACTTTATCTACATAACAGCACAAATCTAAAAATAAATATGCTTATTATATATATAGAAAATAATTATATTTATAATCACCTGTATATATAATTAGTTTTATTACCTGTAATTTCATCTTTTGCTTTTCGTTTAATTTCATCAATAAGAAGAAAAGAAAATTTATATGAAAGAACATCATTGGTATCATTATTGACTTTCTCAATTACAGAGTCATCTTTATAAACTAATTCAAAGGTACAATCCAATTTATTATAAAGATCATTTTTCTTTGTAATAGCAAATTTTTTAAAAAGATAAATTTGTCCAACCTAATAAATAATAAATTTGCATGTATATAATTTGAAATGTGAATTATATAGAGACAATTCCACTTAATTATTGACAAGTTAATAATAATATTAATAATAGTTTTAAATAACAATAACAATAATAATAATAATAATAATAATAATAATAGTTTTTTTCAGCAGGTCCTTAAAAAACTTATGAGTTTAACTATCAATTGAAATTTATAATTATAACATTATTGCAATAAATAATTATTTTTTGTTTAAAAAAAAATTGAATATGAAATTTAATAATATAGTTAAATTTTTTTTTTATATTATTCATTTTGATCAAACCATTATTGTTATTTTTTATTTGACAATATTAATTTGCTCAATAAATTAGCAGTAATGCAAGTATTATTTATAATAAAATTTTTCATCATTCCAACCTCAAAATGACATCTTTATTTTTGATATTGAGATTTAAATGATGAAAAATAATATACTGACCTATTATGGGAGGTGTTTTTGCACCTCACCCGGTGTTCCTTCGGGTGAGGCACAACTCATCTTCCACACCAGGACAGTAGTATACTATTTTATTCGTATTAACAATACTAAAATGTATAAAAGATTTTTCAAGTTACTTACTTAAAGATTTTCTTTAACTGTGTCTATATGCGGATCAAAAACCACGCAACGGCATTCTTTTTTATTGTCGATGATATCAAATGAAAAACATCTTCCTGCTTTCGAGTTGGCAACACTCCGAATTGATGTCACTCGGGCTTTAAAAATTAGGCTGAAATTAAATAAAATAAATAAATTAAAAACATAAATGTGTAATAAAAAGATACTTAATAAAAAGTAGAATCATTCAATATCAATCTGATAATAAATTAATTACCTATTTAAATATGACTCCACTTGTTCAAATGATAATTTTTTAATTTTTATTTGACTTGTACTCATACTCTCACTTGATGGTCTTTTCGGCATTGTGTTGATTAACCTGTAAGATATGTATTCAATAATAAATTAAAATTATATTTACAACTATAATTAGATATACTGTTATAAAACTAAATTCGTTTATTCCAAAGATTAATTTTAATAAAAATTTAAAGGAAGAGTCTAGCGGTTTCTTATATTCAACATTAAATTTTATTTTAAATTGATAAATGATAGTATTTAATTTTTACAATTAATTTATGACGCCATTATTTCATGAATAAAATTTAATAATAAAATATTATTTATGTTAATGAAATTTAAATTATAAGTATAAGTAACATTTGAATGTAACAGTGAGCAAATTTAGCCGAGCAAAATAACAACAAACACTAATAAATTTTATGAGGACTAATAAACTTTATCTATTGAGCATATCTCAATACATTATTACTATTAATAAATATTGACTCTATACAAATTTTTAACTATGTTATTATATTTTATGTTCAATTTGTTTTAAATATTAAAAATAATTTTTTATACGCTAAATAAAGTGCGCTAAAGTTATTGGATGTTTACATATTGGCTTAAGGGGCATCTAGACAGACCCAAATTCAAAATAATCATGATATTTTATAATATTTACATTTATTATTCATTGCTCTATAAATAACTTTAATTCAAACATAAAAGGAAATCTTAACAAAGAAGTGTTATCACCTTATATCACCAAAATATTTTAAGAAAAATAAAATTTTGAAAAATATAATTACACTAAATAAATAAACCTTTAAAAATTCCATTCAATATTTTAAATTTATTAAAATTTTATCAAATTTTTATGAATATAATAAGGAAAATGGAGGAAAACTTACAGAAGACTGTATATTCTTACTCCAAGGTATTACTTCTATATGTTGTTATTTGGAAGTTATAATGTTAACTGAATTTATTAGACAAGAAGCGTTAAATGTGGTTATAGCCAAGGAAGGCAGGGGAGGGGATTTGTTCATCAGTGTTGTTATTATAACTTGTATAACTGTAATTTCAGTTATACAAACTTACATACAATTGGAAACTACAAAGCTTCTGTACGAAAGTATATATTAAATCATCTAAATTAAGTATGAATTTTATTTGAAATGAATAAATGATATTATTTAATTTATTACAACAAATTATTCGTCTCCATTATTTATTTATTTATTACAAAAAATAGTAAAATTTAATACGAAATGCGGGCGAACTGATGTTGATATCTTTTTTATCAATAGTTATTGTTAAATAATTATAGTATTATAAATGTTTCATTAATCAAACTATAATATTTTTACGCAGTGATGTATGTAGAACTTAAATGGTATAGACAACTGACGTAACAAATTATCATTTTTCGAGTTATACTAAATTTTTTATAAAAAGTCAAGAATTAAAAAAAAAATTCGATTACGATTAAATTATTTTAATTAATTTATGACGCCATTATTTCGTTAATAAAATGTGATAATAAAATATTAATATAATTTAATTAATTTTAATTTAGTGTCCTTTATTTTTTTCATTTGAGCGCACTGTCTTCTTTCACATTCGTTGTTTCTATGTTTGATCGTGCAACACATAGTAACACCATTCGCAGGCAGTGTAGATTTGTTTTCATTTACTGCTCTATTGTCCTTGCCAGCGCGGCCTTGACATTCTATTGCCATAGGTTTTCAATATTTAAGCGCAGTCTATACATCCAATTACTATCCATTACTATCCAATCTTTCGTACACGTCGGATTTCCCAAGACAAAGTCCAGACAGTCAATCAGTGTCAATCTATCCTACATCTTGCTTCCGGACTTCTCCACGTATCGGTGAGTAATTGTTGGCCCTACCTTCTTTTCATCAGTGCATCACTAACACTTGCACATACATTTCATTATAAACATTCCTCATTACACAGTTATGGCTCCAGAACCTCGTCGCTCTTCTCGGTTTACTGGTGAGCCGATCGACAGCTCCGGCATTATTGGGTTTAAGCGAGCGCGCCGAAATCTCGACTCGCAACCACGACACGTCGACCGGCCCGACCTGGGTCAGCTTAAGCGCACACTTACAGAGCGCTACTTTTACGGCTATCCAGGCCTGCGCAACTTCACCATCCATTGGGAGAATGCTATGACATCCAGCTGCGGACTTACTCACCGCTATGAGCGAAAAATCAGCATCAGCTGGTTTATAATGCAGCATCTCTCCCAGAGCTGCCTGGAGAAAGTCGTGCTTCACGAGCTGATCCACGCATACCTCCTCCTCACCTGTGGATACTGGGGCCATGGTCGCCTTTTCCTGGCAGAGTGTCGGCGCATTAATGAATCGGGCAACTACGATGTAGGTGAATTTCTTCGTGAGGCTGACCCATTCATACCTAAGTATGGGTGGGTGTGCACCGACTGCCGCGTCCTGCTTCTCAAGACCCAGATGGCTGCCCCGTTCAGAAACTGTCCAGGCGAGGTTCTTCACAAAAGAGGATGTTTAAAGAGCGGATGGCTGCCCGTCCCCACAACTGGCGGTGTCCAAGAACGCTAGTTTTTATATATTCTATTTAATGTTTTAATCTATTAAACTATTGTTTATTATTCGAAATAAATTATTTTTCATTGATAATTTATTGTTATCTAGCCTTATTATCAGTTTATTGTTAATACTAAAATTTAATTATTTTGATACCAAAATACCAAAATTTGAATTTAAATTATAAGTATTATTGATATGCTGAATATAAAAGTGATGATAATTTAGCCGAGCGTTCGACACAATAAACGCGTCTATTTACTTGGGTAGTATTTACATTCCCAATGGCCATCTCCTCATTTCATGTTATCCATTAAAAGGAACTAAAGTGCTCAGTCTCTTTTTTCCCGTTGATGTTCACGGTTCGACACTAGACCAGAATTATCTATAAATATAACTTTAATTTATTTTAGTAATTATTAGCATTATTTCATTTTAATTTTAAACTTATTAAATTATAAATTTAAATGTATTAATTAATAACCGATTTTTCTCACGGATGTGATATATTTATTGTGCGGAGCCTGTTTAGGGCGTGTGGGGTGTGTGTGGATAGTATGTGTAGTGTAGAGTGTATACGGGCTGTACGTAAAGTGCGTGTGGGGTGTGTACGGAGTGTGTAGAGCGTATGTAGAGAGTATGTAAAGCGTATGTACAGTATGTGTAGGGTGTCCGTAGACTGTGAGGTGTGTGTATGAAGTGTGTGGGTTAGGTGTGTACTTTATGAGTAGTTTGTTTGGGGTAAGTGTGGGGTGAGTGGGTTGAGTGTAAACTGAGTGTAGAGTGTGTAAAGGGTATGCATAAACTGTGTGGGTTAAGTGTGGACTGTTTGTGGAATTTGTGTGCGGTATGTATGGAGTGAGTTGGGTGTGTGTGAGTCGTATAGCGTGTGTGTGATCTGTATGTGGAGTGTGTTTGTACTGTGTGGAATGTGTGCGGTGATTGTGTTATGTGTGTGTAGACTGTGAGATTAAATAAGTTTTATATTAAATTTTTTTTTTTAAACTTTTTTTAATTAATAATTTATAATACGTATACACGTATATTATATACGTTAATACATATATAAAATAATTTTTGTTATTATATATTTAAATTACTTTTATATAGTTTAATCGCTCACTATTAATAATTAATTTTATTTTAATTAATTTCAGAAAATGTCTGAAAAAAATTTAATTACTTTTTCCGATAATGAAGAAGAATCTCATGAAAGACACGTAAGTTTCGATTTGATTTATTTTATTATTTAATATGCTTATAACAAATTGTAATTAATTTATTTACTTATAATATGTTTATATTTTTTTAAATTTTAGAAAGAATATCGAGGCCATGGAAATAAAAATAAAAAACAAACAACATTTAGAGATTCGCAAGGAGAATACACTGTGAATAAAAAATATATGAATTACAAAAAAAGATTTGTTAATCATGATAAAAATTATAAAGATAATACATACAATATGAGAAATAGTCATCATGGAACAATCAATAAACATTATAAAAATAAAAATAACAAATATAATAATAGAAACAATTATAATCACTACAACAATAATAACAATAATCATTGAAAAAATAGCAAATGTGAGTATACCTTTTTAAATTTTATTTTAATATCATTTATGAATTTAATAAATGCGATTTTTTTCAGATAATTATAACGCACAGAGACGAAAACAAAATAATCAAAGAATCAAAAATTTAGCAATTTTTTTAAAAACATTATGTCAATAATGACATTTTATTATGCTATACTTTACACTATGTAAAATATAAATTTAATAAATGAATTAAAAAATTTATTATAATAATTTGAATTTATTCATAATAGTAAGTACATATTAATACCCTAGATCATCAATCTCGACGATAGGCCCGTTCACCTTCTTCGTCATCCACTTCATAATCAGGATCCTTAAACACCGAGATAACAGTCTCGCTTCATCTACGTCAAGGAAACATAAGCATAAGCATAAATATTTTTTAGTTTTGTACTTTTACATTTATAAATGATTGAAAAAATTAAAAAGTTCAATTGCTAATGAAATTATTACAAAAGTAGATGACGAATTATATTTTAAAAATTTTTGTTAGACAATATTTATGGTTATTTCTGATATTCACTATAATATTTAACGTTTTATTTACTTTGAATTTGTATTGAACGATGTAACATCAATGTTAAATAATTTAAAAATTAAATTAATTTTGATAGTATATAATACGTTGAAATTTTTAAAATAAATAATGCTATTATGATTTGCCACTTGCATGTTGTACATTATGCGTTTAAGTATTGAATTATACGAATATCTAACATCATTATCGGTAGTTTTATAAAGATATATGAATATTAAATAATTGAATTAAATTTGATGTTTAAGCAAAACTGTAAATTAAGTTTAAATTATACGAATATGAAACATCATTATCTGTGGTCAATTTTTTATTTTCAAATTGATGTATGATAGACAGGAAATTGTAGATATATTAAGTGGTTCGCAAGCATTGAAAAAATTTAAAAAATAATTTTAATAATTACATTAAAATTTATTGTACATATATAATAAATTACAAAGGATCAAATAGAACAATTGATAAGAATTATAACATTGATATGTCCATTTCACTAAGACTTTTATCGTAATCATCATCTAGAATAAAAAATAATATATTATTTTTATTAATTTATACATTTATTTAAAAGTTTAAAGTAATATTTATGTACCTTTTTGAAAAGTCCATTGTTGCGATTTTATTCCAATGGTACAAGAATATTTTAACATATCCGTTATATTATTTATAACATCTGAAATATAAATTATTATTACATATTATTTATATTACTGAATTTAATTTATATGAAATCAATCAAACTTAAAATTTAATACATACCATTTGTTTTCATAGCAAAATTTTTTAATTGCTTCCTAATTTTAAATTGGTTTTTATTTTTTTTTATCTGTTTACCATGTTTCACTCCTCTTAATTTGTCTACAACTTCATATACAAATTGTTTTAGGTTTAATAGTACATTTCGATACTATTGCGAGAATGTGATTTCGTCCTTATGTGGCGGTTTTCGCAAAGGCAACACAAGTAGGAAATCACATCCTCGTACGAGTATAGAACTATATTTTTCGACACTCCGTGTGTAAAGCTTGATTTTGCACGCGTTCGAATTGCGGAGCGTGCGTAAAATTGAGCCTTACGTACGGAGTATCGAAAAAAAAATTATTTGTTATATTATTGTTATAAATAAAAATATTGAAAATATTACCTACTTTAATTATTTTACTCATTGTTACTTTTAAATGCTACTGCTATAACTACGAATAGCAAACTGAACGATAGTCGCTATAGAACCAACGATCAAAATAACAACAAACACTAATAAACTTTATGAGGACTAATAAACTTTATCTAGTGCGTATATCTCAATTCATCAATTTTCCTATACAGTATTAGAATTAATAAAATTATTTTCAATTTAATAAAATTAATAAAAAATGTATTCGATGTTATTGATTCTAATGAGAGTTGATAGTTTTTACAGAAATAATAATTCTGATGACTTACTCTTCAAATTTTTTACTCTTTAGTCAATAACATATAAACAAAATTGGCGCTGGACTAAAAAAAGCATCAAATATACTTTATAGTCAATTTTCTAATATCCTTAGCATTGAAAGGATTGAGGTTGTGGCAAATTTTTTCGATGCTTATTATATTTACTAATTTTCCATGTTTATATCTTACTTACTCGATGACGTACTTTGTAATCAAACGGTAAAAAATTTTGAGAGCAAGGCCTTTAGAATAATTATTTTTATAAAATTTATTATTAAGTATTAATTTTATTTGAAATAGATAAATTATATTCTTTAATTTATTATAAAAAGTATAAAAATTTGATACAAAATGCAGGCGAACAGATTTTGATATTTTTTAATCAATAGTTTTTGTCAAATAATTATAGTATTATAAATGTTTCATAAATCAAACTATTATATTTTTACGCCGTGATGTGTGTAGAACTTAAATGGTATAGACAACTGACGTAACAAATTATCATTTATCGAGTTATACTAAATTTTTTATAAAAAGTCAAGAATTAAAAAAAAAATCCGTTAAAATTAAATTTTTACAATTAATTAATAAATGTAATAATAAAATATTATTAATGTTAAATAAATTTAAATTATAAGTATTAGCAACATTTGAATATAACAGGGCTGATAATTTAGCCGAGCGTTCGACAAGATATACGCGTCTATTTACTTGGGTATTATTTACATACCCACTGGCCATCTCCTCATTTATTGTTTTCATTTTAAAGTAACTGTTGCGATCAGTATATTTTCTGCCCGTTGATGAACACGGTTTTACAGCAAATAAGGAAAATCTACAAACGTAAGTTTTATATTTAATTATTGTTTTATTTAAATATATTAATTAAATTAAATATCATAAAATTCACTTAATGATTTAAACTTTGTTATTTTCAGATTGAACATATTAATTTTTCACTAAGTCTTACTCCTATTTAATTAATACATCTAAGGAGACAACATCCTATCACCAATAAACTCGCTTCGCCTGAGTCTCGCCCATTTCTTCAACTTGCATGAGGTAAATAAGCGCCTGTAGCATTATTATAGTAAAACTTTTCGTTTTAATACATTTTTACTTCACGTTTTTCGTTTTTAAGATTTTTATATGATTTTATTAAATTATTATTTCAATAACAATTAGTAAGGTAAAACACCCAATACCGGGACAACGTACCTTTCGATACCAATATCGGGACAAATATTAGACAACTTATTTTAATATAAGAAAAAGCTGTTACAATAAAAAATCAAAATTCATTTACAATCTATATATCTTTAGGTATATGTAAGGACAAGAATTGTATCGATTATCATAAAATTAATATTATGAAGTGCTAATACTAGGACAAGATGATGACGCCTGTCCAAGTATACCTCTCTGTACTTTATCAAGAGAGGTATAGTTGGACACACTGACTAAGTTACCCTTATATTTATTAAAAAGATAATTTGCTAGTATTAATTAAATACTAAAAACATAGTTAAAGATTCAGAATTATTTCATTTTGAAAAATGACTCTTGTTTGTCTCATACAAAAATTTAAATATTTAACGTACAAGGTATATAATTTAAACGGGATAAAAACGACCCTGGTTACAGGATACAAGTTAAAATTTATGTTAAAAAACAAAACAATTTGTTCTAGGATTATTTCGATTTTGGTTGTTTGGAATATAATACAAGGGTAATAATTAAAATAATATTAAAAAAGGAAATGATTGAATAATAACAAGAATATTAGATTAATAGTACCACTGCATGTGCCTAAAAAAATAAATTATTGTTTTAAAAATATAGATGACAAATATTTAATTTTCCTTTTTCACCTAAAAAGTAATTAAATTATTTATTTATTAGACAATACCAGCAGTTTTTAAACGTATTAAAATAGGGAAAACTTATTTGTACTGATATTGGTCATAAGGTCTGTCCCACTGTTGGATCAAGCAACATAAAATAAAAAAATTATAATTTTTAAGTATTACATGCATTTATAACAACTTTTTTTTTAATTGACAGAAAAAAAAGATATCTTCCTGATAAAACTTAAATTTTTATTATTCAATATAATTAATTATTTCAAAAACAGATATAAAGCAATTGTTTTCTCTGGATTGTCCCGGTATTGGGTATATTACATTAATTACATAAAATGAATTTATTTTGATTTTAATTAATAATTTAAACAATAATATTACTTAATAATTGACTTTCTCATCAAAGGCCATCTAAGTACACATTATTAATATGGTGATAAGCTTATGCAAAAAATAAATTATAAAAAAAAAATAATTTTGTATAATCTTTTCACTATTTCGGTTACTTAATAAATTATTAAATTTCTTCGTTTTTTAGACTTATAAATTACATTTAAAAATGGTGCTAACAAATGAAGAATTAGAAATAGTTAAGGGAATAGGAAAATATAGTGAAATGAATAGTATGTTAAATGATAATCACATATTAGAATTTAGTAGAATATTGCAGCTAAATACAAATTATAATATGCAATCCACATTATACATTGATTTACCTCAATTTATTAAACCAATTGATATTAATGAAGAATGCTACCAAATATTATTTAGTGGAAATAGAACATTTGGACATTGGATACTTATTCATTATAAAGATAAAATTATCCATGTTTATGACAGTGAAAATTCTGGATTGTTACACAATGACCATAAAATATACATTAAACATTTGATTCCGTACGACAATATAGAAATAAAATTTGAAAAAGTCCAATATCAGACAACTCCATATGATTGCGGTGTTTTTTCAATAGCTATAACTATTGCGTTAATTCACGGTTATAACCCAACAGATATTGAATTTGATGTAAACAAAATGAGAAAACACTTATTAAACATATATCAATTTGAGAATATTGCCATGTTTCCATTAAAAATAAATAACTCACAAAATAAAAATTACATAAATTTCTCAAACGAAATACAGAATAAAGTTAAATATTCAACCATTGTTAAGACAGGAAAATTAAATGCAAATAAGAATAATGATAAACATATTGTTGAAAAATCTCTCAAAAATCTTAAACTAAATAATGATATTATTTGGCCAAATGTACCATCTCATTCTAAATTAGATATTAAAATTGAAAGTAAAATTTGTAAGGACAGTTGCAAAATAACCGATGCCAAAGCAGTAAATAGATTAAAGGATGCAGAACGAAAACGATTAAAAAGACAACAAGATTCGAAATTGCGTGTTAAAGAAGCAGAACAACGAAAAATAAAACGTCAACTCGAAGAAGATAAAAATAAGGAAACCATTAGAAAGAGAATGCAAAGAAAAAACAATGAAAATATGAGATTAAAAGAAGCAGAAAAAAGAAAAATTAACCGGCAACTTAACCAGGATGCAAAAAAAAAGGCAATGAGAAAAAAAATCGAAAGGATTAATAACGAAGAATTAAGGCTAAAAGAAACAGAAAGAAAAAATCTAAAACGACGACTTGAAGAAAATAAAGAAAAGGACGCAAAACGGAAAAGACTTGCAAGAATTAATAACGAAGAACTATTGGTAAATGAAGGAGCTAAACGAAATTATAACAGAAAAATGAAAAAATTATCATTACTCAGGATTGGACTGATATCAAATACAAACTTCAATGAAAATGATATACCAATGAATTATTTAGGTAAAATGGATCGTACATGCAAATATTGTGATGCAAAATACTTCATATCAGAAACAAATAATCTTAATATTTATATGAAATGCTGCCACAACGGCAAATGTTTATTAAAAAATAATAATTATCCTGACGAATTGAAAAATCTAGTTATAGAAAATAACAATGAAAGTAAAAATTTCATGAATAATATTAGAAGGTACAATAATTCATTAGCATTTGCAAGTTTTGGTGCTAAATTTGATAAATTACGGACTCCAGGACCTCAAGTATTTAGAATTAATGGTGACATTTATCACAGCACTTATGCATTAAATCCAGCTGAAGGACAAACTCATAAATACGGACAATTATACATTTTAGACAACGAAGAGGCAAATAAAATACGAATGGCAAATCACAAAAATCTCTCAGAAACATTATTAAAAAAATTAGATTATATATTAAGAAATATTAATCCGTACGCCAAAGTATATAAAATGATGTACGAAATAGAAAAAGACGAAGAACAAAAAGCAAAGAATTGTGGATTAAAAAAACCTGACATAAAAATGTTTTTAATAAGGGATACAAACCATCAAATAAAGCAGCAAGTTCAATGCAACGAAGTAGCTGTGGTTTACGTTGGAAATGATGGACGACCACCAGAAAGGGATATTTGTATTTATTCTAAAAGTGAAGATCCTATAAGATTGCCGTTAATAAATAAAAATGTTGATCCAATGACCTATCCACTAATGTTCCCTTATGGTGATCCTGGATGGCAACCATACATGCAATGTACAAACACAACTAATGCGAATAGTAAAAGTAATATATCAACATTGCAATTTTATGCATTCAAATTAAACGTAAGAGGACAATTCAATCTTTGTTTAAACTTGCAAAAATTATCACAACAATATATAGTCGACGCATGGACGAAAATCGAAGGCAGCAGATTATATTATATTAGAAAACAACAGGCCGCCTTAAGAACAGAAATGTACAAAGGTTTAATGGATTATTTAAATACCAAATCCGTAAATAGTAATGTAAAAATTGGTAAAATGGTTATATTACCATCAACATTCATTGGAAGTCCTCGTGCAATGCAACAAAATTACATTGATGCTATGTGCTTAGTACAAAATTTTGGAAAACCTGACATATTCTTAACAATGACATGTAATCCTAAATGGAAAGAAATAGAAGAAAATCTACAATTCAATGAAAATGCTATAGACCGTCCAGATATTGTCGTACGAGTATTTCATGAAAAAGTCAAAGAATTACAAAATTTATTACATAATAAATCAATATTTGGTGAATCAATTGCTTTTGTAGCTGTCATCGAAGAGCAAAAAAGAGGATTACCACATGTGCATGAATTAATATACTTAGATAAAGATTATAAATTTATAAATGCAGATCAAATTGATAATATTATAAGTGCTGAAATACCAAATAAAGATCAATATCCGTTATTAAACGAGTTAGTTAAAAAACACATGATACATGGACCATGTGGCGAACAAAATCCTAACTCCCCATGTATGTCAGTAAATAAAGAAAAATGCTTAAAAAAATTTCCAAAGCAATATTGTAATGAAACCAATTTCAATGCTACAGGAGGTTATCCGCAATATAGACGAAGGAACGATGGCCAAGTAATTAAATATAGTACTACAAAAATTGCCGATAATAGATTTGTAGTACCTTATAACCCTTACCTACTACTTGTATTTCAGTGCCACATTAACGTAGAAATATGCAGCACAATTAAATCAATCAAATATTTATTTAAATACGTATACAAGGGTCCAGATACAGCATTGATAAAATTCCAATCGAATAACACCATAAATATGACAAACTCCACATTTAGTAACGACTTAAATACTTCAACAAATGTAAATACTTCAACAAGTAATAATGACAGTAACACTGCTATGGTGAATAATTATGATGAAATAAATCAATATTTGTCCACAAGATATATTTGCCCACCTGAAGCTATGTATAGAATATTCGAAATGAAACGTCATGACATTTCACATTGTATTTATAGATTAGCTGTACATTTACCTAATGAACAATATGTATATTTTAAAGAAGGTTCCGAAATTGAGAGCTTAAATAGAAATCTAAATACAACATTGACAGCATACTTTGAATTGAACAAAGAAAATAAAGAAGCACATAATTACCTATATCATGAAATTCCAAGTTATTATGTTTTTGATAGTAGAACTAAAAAGTGGAATGAGAGAAAAAGGAATAATAAACCAGTGTTGAGCAGAATGTATTTTGTTAATCCGCGAGACAGAGAAAAATATTATTTAAGAACTTTATTACTATACAAAAAAGGTGCTACTTCGTTTGAAGACTTACGAATGGTAAATAATATATTATATCCAACTTATTATGAAACTGCTATAGCTATGGGATTAGTAGCAGCTGATGACGAATGGGATGAATGCTTACAAGAAGCTACAAGTTTCAAATTTCCTTACGCACTTTGCCAATTATTTGCGTTCATATTAATATATCATAATCCAATTAATGCTTTACAATTATTCGAAAAATATAAGACTTCTTTTTATGATATTGAAAATGATGGGACTATAGCTGAATTAAAAGCATTGAAAGCAATTAACGATATATTGACTGATCATGGATATTCCCTAGGAGATTTTAATATGCCATCTATAACGGAGATTCCAGACAACAGTAATGATGATATACAAAATAATATGCATTTATTTACAAATGAGGAAAAATTAATAATTGAAAATCAAATTAATTCATTAAATAAAATGCAAAGAAATGTTTTCGAAACCATTATTAACGCACTAAACGATAAAAGTAAGAACAAATTATTATTTATTGATGGACCTGGAGGATGTGGTAAAAGTTATTTGCTAAATACAATAATTAAATACATGAATTTGCAAGGCATTAATGTTATATCCGTAGCTTGGACTGGAATAGCTGCAAATTTACTAATAAATGGCAAAACAACTCATACTGCGTTTCAACTACCATTCAATATGAACGATCAATCTTGCAGTGGTGTCAGGCCAAACTCTAAATTAGGTGAAAAACTAAAAAATGTTCAAGTTATAATTTGGGATGAAATTTCAATGACATCAAAACACGCATTTCAATGTGTGGATAGATTACTAAAAGATATATGCAATAACAAACACCCATTTGGCAACAAAACTGTATTAATATCCGGAGATTTTAGGCAAATATTACCAATCGTACGTCTAGGTAATAGAACTCAAATAGTAGAAGCCACAGTTAAAAGAAGTGATTTATGGTCTAAATTTCAATGCTATACATTAACAGAAAATATGAGGCTAAATAATAATGATAATTATGACTATCAGAAATGGATTCTAAATATTGGAGAAGGCAAACTTGATTATGGAAATGATTGTATTTCAATACCTGAAGAACTACTTTCTAATGGAGACATCGTATCAGAAATCTATGGAAACTATATAAATAATTGTGATAACACATTAAAAGATAAAGTTATACTATCTCCATTAAATGAAGACGTATTAAAATTAAACAATAAAATTTTAGATAAATTAAATGGAGAATTAGTAGAATATTTCAGCATAGATTATATAGAAGAAAGTGAAAATAATTCTGCTGTTGATACTATTCCCATTGAATTTATAAATTCACTAACACCAAATGGACTACCACCACACCAATTAAAATTGAAAAAAGGAGCTATAATTATTTTATTGAGAAATTTAAATCTAGAAGACGGTCTTTGCAACGGTACACGTTTAGAAATAATTGATTTAAAAAATTACGTTATTGAGGCAAAAATTATAACTGGAATAAATATAAATAAAATAACTTATATTCCAAGAATCGATTTAAGACCATCGGAAGAAGAAATTCCATTTAAAATGGTTCGAAGACAATTTCCAATAAGATTAGGATTTGCAATAACAATTAATAAATCACAGGGACAGACATTTAAAAAAGTTGGAGTATTTTTACCACGTCCAGTATTTAGTCATGGTCAATTATATGTTGCATTATCAAGAGTAACAGACAAAACAAATCTTAAAATTCTATTGACTGATAAATCAAAATTTAACCCCATAAATTCACAAGAATTTCCAAAATCACAAAAATGTAATAATGAAACTCAAGTATATACTAAAAATGTTGTATATAAAGATATTTTTATTAATAATTAAAAAAATAAATAAAGTTAATATTTGGTTTAAAATTGAGAAAATAAATAGAAAATATACTCAAAAGCAACATCAGTAAAAATAAAATAATTACGTCATTTTAAAATGGTAAAATATGTTTTAAGTTAACTTCAGTTTTGTTACTTTAAATTCTCTTTTAATTATGATAATGTAATGTTAATTTTAAGAAAAAATACAAGAATATTAAAAGTGCATATTAAGTCATACCTTATCGATGAAATCACCGCAAAAGAAAATTTTATAATAAAATACTTTTATTTTTCAATGATAATACCAAGTAAATTCGTATTTAATAAAGAAAAATTTAAAAAATACTAAAGTATTTTATTAGTATTTAATATGATAAATATAACATATTTTATATATTAATTTACAATTAGTGGTTGTAGGGCTACTGGCGAAGGGTACCACAAAAACTATATTGAATATGTATAACAAGAATATTACACTAATAAAATTTGAAATTGACGTGACTTAACAAGGGCCTCTTTATTTTTAGAGTCAAATAAAAATGATTATCAAAAAATGGATATAAAAATTAATTTGCTCTTTTAAAATATCAAAATCATACTTGATTCTATTAGATGTACAGAACTAAAT